>ML793949.1:141186-161759 GCA_009831015.1 Picea engelmannii
AAAATGAAAATGTCTCCTTGGTATATATAGGAGACTAGGAGGTATAATTACAACTAATGGCCTAAAGCCGACATAAATAAAATAACATTACTCATATAATATGCCCCAATTAAGGGGTAATGAGCCAATATTAGGGCTTAACACTCAAGAAAAATATTCTATCTCATCTTTAAAAATACTATTCCAACCGCCTCATTTGGGCAAGCCATGCATCTACATCTATCAGAGATCCTCTTGATTTTTTTTTGTTTTTTTTTTCCAACTACTCGTCTATTCCGAAAAACAAACTAACTGCTACTCTAGTTCAGTTACATTCAAGACTAAGAGTGAAACTACCATATCTCTTGCGATCATTCAGATCCTGAGCATTTCTCTCTTCTTCACCCATCCATTTAAAAACGAATCTACAAAAACCACCAGATTGTAGATTCCATTTTAATTTAGAAAGGAGCACTATGGCACTGAGTTATCCTTTTGCGTGCACTATGGCGTTGAGTCATCCTTCCACGTGGGCTTACTGATGATTCTCCTGCATCATACTCCACAGTTGGGAAAAACATGAACTCCTGCTAATGGATCCTTCTACCATGTTGATGAGATCCTCCAGGGTCCCATACTTTCTCTTGGAGCTGTTCATCTACTCCTTTTCCTTGTTGTATCTTTCTCCCTGTTGCTCCCACAGGTTTTATTATGGTTTGTCTTTCTCTATTGACAAATTCCCTTGAATATTTCACCATCATATTTATCATCTCCTCAATCACCTTGTCCATCTCTTCTATTGGTTGTCTTTCCTTCTGCAGTATTCTCTGTTGCATCTTCTCTCCACAAATTTCCAACCTGACTTGTTGGATAAGATTCTTTTGCATCTTTACCCTTCTCTCCAGGGCCTCCATCTTTTAACACAAATCAACAAGATATATGATATATGTTGTTTCCTCCTCTGTCGTAGGTTCACATTCTACAGTTATCTCTTGCTCAGCTTCTTGGATGAAAATTTTGAACCATTCCTATGAATGTTCTTCCTTCTCCATCTCCAGGGTACATTGAAATGTGTGCTCCTTCTCCTTTTTACCAATCTGATCAAATCTAAACATCCATGTTATATTCATCTCCTGTGGCACTAGTTGGCCACTCTTTTGAAAACTCAAGTTCTGTAGTCTCCCCACTGAGTTGTTGCTCAACTTCCTCCTATGACAGATTGACTTATGTCATCTCTTCTTGTGTTGGTTCAACTTCAAATCCCTTCAGTTTCTCCCTAGGCTGGTATTCTCCTCTACTTGTTCCCAATTTGATCTGTTGGATATGCCTACTTCATATATCTATCCTCCTCTCCAGGGATTCCAATTCCTTATACAAATAAACAAAATCTATGTTGTCTGCCTCCTCTTTTGTTGCAATATCCAATGTTGCAGTTATCTCCCTTTCATCTTCCTGGTTGAAAATTTTGAGCAATTCTGCTAAGTGTTATTCTCCTGAAATCTGCATGAATATATCCTGGAAGACATCCCCTAGATTTGGATCATTCAACCAATCCCCCGACATCTTCATCTCTCACTCCCATTGAGTGAGAAATTCATCTGAATTCTTCTCTTTTTCTATTGGGGCAGACATCAATATCTTCTCCTTCTCATCATCTTTGATAGTACTTGTTGGTTGTCTTTCTTATGTTGCACCTGCATCATAGACACAATTAGCTTTAAAATCATTCAGCCCCATGGCCTCCTTCTTGGATTCTTGTTTCACTACCTCCTCACGTACAACTCTTGTATTAATCTCTACTAGACTATTTGGCAGGAATATTTGAATCCCCACAATGATTATAACACACCTTTGATCCTCCTCCGCTGTGATGGGAGTATTTAACTTCTCATCGTCTTCATTCACATGGTCTGAAAACCCACATGAATCTTCATCTATCAACACTCCTTGGTGATATCAACTCTCAGCTGAGCTCATCTCTTCTCCATTGCCCACCTGACACTCTGGGATTCCTCCTTTTCCCACCTGGTAGTCTATGAGATCCAATGATCCCCCTTCATTGCCCACCTAGAAACTTGAACTTCCATCACTACCCTCTTGACAGTCTATGATATCATCCAATGATATCCTTCCATTTCCCACTTGACCACTTGAAAGTTTACTTTTTCCCTCCTAGAAGTTTATGAGACCTGTAACTGATCTCCCTTCCTCATCATTGAGGGTTTCTTCAACTTCTGGCTCACAGATGAAAACGACCTCTTCCTCTGTTTCACTGAGGTTTTCAACATACCTTAGCCACTTCCTCAATTATTGTTGTTGTTTTCTGCCCAACAACTTTTGAACATGCCATTTTTCTTTCCTCTTCAAAGGACATTCGTATGTCCAACATGTCTTTTTCTCTAGATGTATCTTCAATGTCAGTTGTTCCATTCTCTCTCTTATCTTAGTGAGTTCCTCATCAATTTATGCTTTACTTTTCTTCTGGCGGTCTCCTCTTTGACCACACTCATGGCATTTAGTAGCCATCTTTTATGTCTTCAACCCTCTTGCCTATCTACCATTTGCTGCACACCTTGCAACCATATCTACAGAGCATTAATACTATGTCGTCCTTCACCTGCTATCCACAAGTGAACTTGAGCTTCTGATACCATTTGGTGTCATCAGATTATCACTATTTGCCTTTCCACCTTTGCCTACAATCTGCAGACATAATCCAGTTCTTGATACTACTCGTCGTAGTCAGACTGTCTTTTCTATCTCCTTCACCTTAAATCTGCAGACGAAATCCACTCTGATACCTCTTGATGGTATGAGACTATCTCCTTTATCTCTTTTCCTCTTTCTCTTTCTCCTGAAATCTACAGACAAAAATTTCAGCTCTGATACCACTTGATGGTATCAAACTATATCCTTTCACCATCCTTCTTTTGTCTGTAGTCTGCAAACAAAAACTAAGCTCTGATACCACTTGATGTAGTGCCCCACCTCAGCAGGGTCTGTTAACCTCTCGGTCTCTGGATCGTTAAATTCTATGAGATGGAGCAGCTCTTCGATTCCCTACTGGAATCCCATGAACAAATCCACTGGTCCCTTTATGAAACTTGCCTTGCATGACTAAAAACCAAGAATGAGCCTCACCTCCACATAACCATGGGTTGTGGTCGCACACCTATAAAAAAGGCATTTCGTGATTTCACGTTTCGGGTCTTTGCATGTGAATCACCCTGATTCTCCTGACCTTTGAAACCCCGACAAGGGCTTAACATATATTATCTCCTTTCCTTACCTCCACTCATGTGACCATGGGCGGTGACCATGCGCTTGAATGAAAGGCGTGTCACAATTTGGTGTTTCGTGACTCTGAGAGTATCCTTACCTCTATTCTCCCGATATCCGAAATCGCGATGGTGTTAGATCAGTGGTCCCCAATAGCTCTCTAGCCAATGCCTGTGATCAAGTCGCGACTTCATGTTTCGCTAGTTTTCACAACTCCTACCTCCAACTTCCCAATTCACGAATCAGTGAAACGTTGATATGTCTCCATGTGTCCTACCTCAATGAACGGTCATAATCATTTTGGGATTTCTCGTTTCGAGATTTCGTGAACTTCACCCGACTTCTTCCAAATCCTTTGGTTTTGCGAAATTCCGATAACTCCTCGCAGCTAACCAGTGCGCTACTTCTCCGAGATCTAATGACTTGAAATATTTCGGTTCCCCCTGAATGAATCTTAACCCTTGATCTTCCTGTGTAATTTCAAAGGATTAAGGTGTGTTCACCTTACTTGGATCCAATGGTTGTTGGTCCTTCGCACCTAGATCCGACGAACAAGATATGTTCTCCCATTGTGCGTGTTCCTCCTGTCTCGACTATGATCTGATGGCCCAGATTTCTCCCTATAGCCGATCTAACAGTTTCTTTCCCTCCTCCTCCTAACATTATTTTTTCTCCTGATCTTAGAATAATTTTCTAATTGACAAATATTTCGATGTTTGATCCCTCTACGAACCCAGCGACTTTGGGTCTCGTATGCGTTTCTAGAACCGCTATCTCTTTTGAGATTTGTTCGCTTTGAAACCTCAGAGGGCTCCTCAACCTCTGTAATTATTTGCAGGATGCTTGCACGCTATTGTGATATCCTTCCTGAGCCTGTCAGTGGCTTGGACCTTGAAGTGTCTCGGCTTGCTGCTCCTTCCTATTGTAACTCTATGCACAAAGGCACTACTCCTCCTAAGATTTTGTCAATGCTTGAATCTCTAAGGGACTCGGTCCTTGTCTTACCCTTCAAAGGGAAAATTGGTGCCTTCCTAGAAACCTCATGCTCAAGCACCCCTTGCTGAGCCTACAGAGTATTCAACAACTCTGCAAGTGTCTTTCTCCAACACTTATCTTATCCCTGAACCCAAAACAGAGTTCCTTTGTGCACTCCTTGTACTCGCTCGATACCCCACTTGTAGAGCTCTACATAACCCTCGACAATTATGTTTCTCTATGCCTTCCTCTGCACATTCACACCTCTAAGGTCTTCAGTAACCTTGAGGCTTCTCTCTTGAGTTCGTGAATCCTTCTGGTGTGCCCTCCTAGTACATTCTTTCCTAAACTCGATGCAAGATTCAGATGTGCACTCCTTGCACCGGCTACTGAGTTTCCAATACTCTATTGTGCACTCCTTGCATAACCTAAAGAACCCATAAAAAATTCCAACAAACTCATAAATAGAGAATTCTATCTATCCCTGTGGATGAAAACTTAACATACATCTATAACATCCATTCATAAGCACAAATGACATTCATAAACACATCAACACATATAGAAGGTTCATATGCAGGAAAAAAATCTTTCTCTCTTTTAAAACAAATGTCTGATTACAATATGTGCGGACTAGATTGTAACATAGTCTCATCTCTCTCAAGAAAACTATTCTATCTCCTCTTTAACAATAATATTCCAGCCCCCTCATTTGGGCAAGCCATGCATCTACATCTATCATAGATCCTCTCGGGTTTTTTTTTTTTTTTGACTACTCGTCTACTCTGAAAAAAAACTAACTTCTACTCTAGTTCAGTTACATTCAAGACTGAGAGTGAAACTCCTATATCTCTTGTGATCATTCATATCCCGATCATTTCTCTCTTCCTCACCCATCCATTTAAAAATGGATCTACAGAAAATGCCAGATTGTAGATTCCTTTTCAAATTAGAAAGGAGCACTATGGCACTGAGTTATCCTTTCATGTGCACTATGGCACTATGTCGTCCTTCCACATGGGCTTGTTGACGATTCTCCTATATCAATTTCCCTTTCCATGGATGGATTGGTTAAATTTCTCTCTGGACATCTCCTTGGCGGCATTGTTTCAATCTGTCCATGCGAAATTAAAATCACAACTGTCTTATGTCTTCCTTCTATAGAAAACAAAATTTGTTAGCTCTGATACCACCTGACGCAACACCCCTTCCTCAGCAGGGTCTGATTGACCTCCCAGTCTTTGGATCTTCCTATTTCCCTGAGCCAAAATGGCTCTTTAGTTCCCACTGGAACCTTCAATGCATATAAAACCACAAGTCCTTCTAGAATTTACGCCCGCGTGAACAAGAACTAGGGGCGAACCCCTACTCTGCGTGACCAATGACTTAGCCCAAATAGCTCTTCAAGTTTGTGACTTCACATTTCTCGATTTCGGGATTCATGCTACAAGTCACCCTGACTCCCTTGATTCCCGAAAACCCAAAATGGGCTAATGGTCCTTAGCTCCTCCCTTATGCTATCACCATATGACCTCCAGCCAAATCCTGGGGCCTCGCCTCTGAGATCGTCAGGATTTTGCGACTCGTGAGTTCACGATGTGACTCTTCTCATTTTCCCTGAAGTCTAAACTTGCAAATTCTTTACTACAGATCAACGGTCGTGGACCTCACATGATATGACGACCTAGATCGCATCGATATTTTGCATATCGGGGATTCCCAAAACAGCTTCCTCCACACTCCCAACTTCCAAAATGATGATATCTTAGAGCGCCCAATCAATGGATCTCATTCCTCCAAATCTAGTTGCTTCTAATCCTTCTGAGCTTGCAAGTGTTGAAATACACTCGCTCTTAACCTCTCCATTGATCTACTGGATCTAATGGTCCACATAAAATCAACATTTCTCCCTCCGAGAAATTCAACTATCCGTTCAGGTTCTCAAAGACTCCTGGCCAAATAAATTGAAGTCCTTCCTCCTAAACTTAGCTTCTGCGAGATGACTTCGACCTCATCCTTGCCTTGAAATTTCCAAGTCTCTATCCCTCCTGAGCTTGATTCTTGCTGCAAACTCAAGGTTTCTAAGGTATTTTTGTATGCACTCCTTGTGTCCTTCAAAATAATCTCTAATTATCCAAAACACTCCTTCTCTGTGCACTCCTTGTGACAGAAGTCCTTCAACCACTCTCTTGGTTGGAAAAATCCCATACTTCAACCTGGCATGTGCACTCCTTGCACGACTCTATGCTATGCTTTCACTTCTTATGGTATAAGAACAACTCTATCTCTCCTGATATTTTTCGAGGTAAAACTCAGAATCTCGTCAATGCACCCCTTGCAGACTTTCATTGCACTCCTTATAGGAATTCTTAGGATGAGAATAAATTGAAACTTATACTCTCCCTCTCACAGACTTCATACATTCAACATGAAATCATACACACAAAGCATTGAAACAAATGCATAACAAAGAATATAAGAAAACTGTAAACATACCATTCAATAGATGCAAACAGTATCCATAACAACACCAAGAAATTGAGTCAAAGATTTCTTATATTAACTCAAGTGCTTATGTACATATGTTCTATAGCAATAGCTATTTTCTTATACAACTTCTACAGTATTTGTTCTTCTCCTATCTCCTATGATCTCTCTTTCTCTTTTTCTACTACTCTTATAATGAGAATAATAATCATACAATACATCTACGAGGGAGATTTCTTGATTTTTCCCTCCTACATCTCTAATCTATCTTATCAAATTAAAAGCTCTACAACTACTTTACTTGATTACATTAATTTTCTACAACCGATAGATGAGAGAAATGCTCAATATCTGTGTTACAATCCCCAAATCATTTAATAACACTTATGTCTCTCCAGATATTACATTAATGTGCCATCCTTTTGAAATTAAAAATATCTTCAAAATGTACACTGGTGTGTATCCAACTGTCCTCTGCTTGCGCTTGCTTGCGATGCTCCTACATCATAGTCCCTCTTGCATTATTTCACTATATTCATCTAGATCTCATGTCTTGCTGCCAAGTCACCATTGTTCCATGCTATATTTTCAAGGGAATTTTAATCTTGAGTCAATCATCTACTGTTTTGTTGAATTTCTAAGTCGATCATCCCTATTTCAGTTGTACTTGGAAATACTCTCTCTTCACATCATCTGTTAGTGTGTGTTTCATGTTGATTTATGGAGGATAAATTAGGACGTCATAAGTGTCCCCATTATAGATTAATGTGTTGAACTGAAAACTATCAAGATGAACCAATTAAAATTTGGAACAAGTGGGTGGCCACCAATATCGACCTGGATCAATCCTCCCCCCTTAGGAAGCAATGGTATCCATTGCGGTGACTGCCCAGGGAAGAGGGGAAATCATTTTCTGAATCTGAATCTTGTTGAGTTGCATGCCTTGATAGAGAAGTTGCACTGCTTGGTATGTAGAAGGTTGTCATGAACTTGTTGTTGGTCGGTTTGAATCTGTTCCACAAACCTATTGTCTTTGGTCTTTACAGGGAATTTTGTAGGCACCATCATAGGTGAATAAACAATATCTTCTTTCTCTTCTAAAATATTCTTCTGTTGGATATAAGTTGTTGAGGCTACATTGGTTGCAGTGGCCTTCTATGCATCCTTTGAACAGACTATGAAGAGGATGAATTTTACAGTATGAGAGATTATCTTACGGAACTATTTTTTTGGAGCAATAGTTAGAACTACCTATGGTATCATGTATAAATGACCCCCCAGAGTAATAATGACACTACGGGGTAGAGACTCATAAACAACATGACATTTTGACATATATGGTTCGACCAAAACAACATCAAATACATCAAGTGGGGAAACATCACACACTACAACATCCTTGAATGGATGGATACCATAGGACAAGTGACACTACTGGGTGACATGGAGATCTCATATCTAGTGAAGCCACCTGATATTGTGTGTTTGCGGTTGTGGTGTTGTTGGCAACCCAAACTGTTTGACGACCTCATCTAATATGAGGCTCTTTTGGCTGCCGCTATCAAAAATGAAATTCAACAAGGTAACCTTCACCCACATTTGTGAATGGAAGAGGCACTCCCCCTCTTCAGGATCTACTCATTCCTTTGGTTGAATTGTTGTGGTCATGATAGTAGCAGTGGGGTCTGCATCAATGATCTATATTTTTTCATTATTTTCTGGATCAGATTCTGGATCAGGGTTTGGCTCCTTGTCTTTTACCTCGACCACCAATGATTGTTTCAAGTGACATTCAATGGTGTTGTTTCAGTAGATTTTTTGGAGGTTGCAGCACTTCCCACTATAATTCTTTGTCTTTCCTTTACCCTTAGTTTCCTATGTATTGGACTAGTTTTTAGGAAGTTGTTGGTTAGGGGTGTCTTTATCATGCTTTGGTTGTTACGTATTTGCAGAACTGAACTCCCATTTATTATGGTGCCTAAATTTCTGCTCGATTTTGACAACATATCGATAGGAAAATCCCAATGATGAGATGTTTAGGAAATCCATTTTGGTTTGGATGTACCTATGTAGAGCCCCATGATATTTTAGAACCACATGTTGCTCGAAGTCTTTGATACCCAGCTTGGTGCATAAGCTATGGAAAGTATTTGTGAAATTTGACATTGTTTGTCTCTTCTCTTGTCACAGTGTGGTCCATATCATGTACTAGTCTTCATAGTTATCAATAGGGTAATATTTTTCCTCTGTGGAAGTTTTCTCCCAATAATTTTCCCACCAATGTTTGACATGGGGGAGATCCTTGATGAGTGTAAAGGTGATCTTTTCCCTATCTGATAAATTGTGAAAAAATAAATAACCTTCTAGAAGATCTAACCATTTTTCTAAGGCATCCACATCTATCTGACCTTCAAATACAAAAATATCAATACTAACTTGTAACTTGAAGGGATAAGTTCCTCCAAACTGGTATCTTAACGGCTATACACTTGTTTCTATTAGAAGGCATTGAAGGATGTGGGAAAAATTCTCCATCATTTTGTCCCTCTGTCACATGAGAGCTTGCTCGAGAAACAGGTTAATAGAATCTTTT
The DNA here is from genome assembly GCA_009831015.1 of Picea engelmannii. Taxonomy (NCBI): domain Eukaryota; kingdom Viridiplantae; phylum Streptophyta; class Pinopsida; order Pinales; family Pinaceae; genus Picea; species Picea engelmannii. Next base: position 150,500 of record ML793949.1, read on the forward strand.
TCTCCGTCGTTTTTATTTTCTTCTGCCATGGAGGGTTTCTTGGGCGTGTGAGATTTATTTTCCTCAAGAGAGACAAGATCGAGACCTAACTTTCTATACTCATACCTCATCAGGGACATGCATTAAAAAATGATCAAGATAAGCCTGCTTTGATACCATTGATCGAAATCTCGGGGGATGAGATATGGATGGCTTGAATGTCAAGAGAGGAGGAGCTTAGAAATGCCAATATTTCATGAAAAAAAGCATGGACAAAAAAATGTAAATGAAGTACTCGGGAGGTGATGCTCAAAGAGGAGCCTCAACTCTAAAACTAATTACTAGTAAATCACTCAGAGCTAATTAATCTCACATTGAACAATATAAAATATGAGAGAAAAAAAATGAGTAACTTGATATTAGGAGAAGTCTTGTTAGTCCTTTATATAAAATCACAAAATGGTCCATTCGACAAAGTAAAAAAGATCTCATTAAATGAGTCTCTATTATTAGTATAATAGATCTAACTACCCACCTAACTAAGTAGTGGAAAATAAAACATGATATAATAATGGAAAGAGATCATTAAATGAATCTCTATTATTATAATAATAGATATAACTACTCATCTAACTAAGTAGTGGAAAATAAAACCAAATACAATAATGGAGAGGTGGGACTTTCTTTGACCCATACGAGAAACCTGTTAGCCCAATTAATTAATGACGAGGCAGGCATCTCCTTGATCCACATAGAAAATCTATTATCTTTATAGCTTTATGACTTTTGCATCCAAATTTAAACCATATACCCCCTAAAATTAAGATAATTCCTCCTCCATTATAAATGATGGTCCCCATCATTTCACCCATGCTAAAAAGAGAAACCCCATTATCATACCATTATGATTACAATGTAAAAATACCCAATGAAGAGAAACGTGTTGAACTGAAAACTATCAAGATGAGCCAGTTGGAATTTAGAATAGGTAGGTGGCCACCAATATCCACCTAGAATAGTGCTCACTATCTTCTTGATATATATATTGTGACATGGATTGAAATTGTTTTTGTTCATGGTTATTATCTTATTTTTTACATAGATACACATTGTGTTCACTCGTGGCATGATCTTATTGATGACACAGATCTACCATGTATTCTTTCATGACCATGTTCTTTCATTTCTTGTCGTGGATCCATAATGTATTGTTTGGTGGCCATTCTTTGATACTCTTCAAAGTATAAGTATGTCTGTTACACATCAATATTACTCAATTTGATAAGTGTCGTATGTTCCTCTCAACTATCGTAAGTGTCACATGTTCCTTACGACTGTCGCAAGTGTCGCATGTTGTTCACAAGTGTCGCAAACGTAAAACAAAGCATACTGTCATGATGATGACACTAAGGAGGCACTTAGAATACCTCAGAAACTTGATTTGGAGGAAGGAGAATGATTAACTGAAGTCAAGAAACTCTTGCCACCTAAAAGGAGCTCTGAAACTAGGGTTTTGAGGGAGAGCGCTCCCCTATGGCACCCTTAGGAGCGTTGGCGCTCCCCCACAAGGCACTGGGTAGCATTATAACAACAAACTTCCCCTTTGAAGGAGCGCTACTCATCCTTAGAGCACTGGTGCTCCCCTTGAGCCTATCAAGGAGCGTTATAATGCCCTGATGCCCCTTTTGAGGGAGCACTGTCTAATCTGAGGCAGTAGTTGGCCCGTTGAGGAGAATAAGGGGATGATCTTTCAAGCTTGGAAGGCAGTTGCATTCGAATTCTTGGTTCAATCAAAAGATCCCTGATCTAAGGAGGGAATTCCTCAACTTATTCTAAAGATACCTCAAGAGGTTAAGCCTCTCTTAACCTATATAAGCAGGCTCTATGATGGTGAAAAGGGGGAAGAATTGCTAGCATGAAACCTATGATCTCATAGGAAACACACTATGAATTGGAAGAGAGTAATCATTGAATTTGTTGTCATCCAGATCGTGAATCTTTCGAGCAAGGGTTAAGACAAAGGGAAATTGACGAAGCTATCACATTCGCATCTATGATTGTAAGTAACTACTGTCACTGTTCTCATTAATATGACATGCTTGGCCTGTTTCTTTCTAGTTTGTCTCTGATCTTACATAAACTTATCTCTGGTAGATAGATCTATTTTCAAGCTAATATCAATAGAGTAGGAAGTGGTCGTACTGTTGTTTTGTCTACAAAGCTCAACGAGGAGCAAAATATTGGAGCTCAACTCGGAGCGTGTAGGGACAAATGTCGATAAAAAAGTACTTTTGTTCTCCTTCCTCCTCATGCATTAGTTTGTATAGATTTGAAAGGAAGTCAGTGTCCACATTAAGAACTTTTTGTCTTAGAGTTAAGGGTCTAGCTCTTTGAGGCAATCTACCTGTCCGCAGGGAGATTTTCCTACAACAGAAACTGCCAACTCCACTGGGGAGTCCTCAAATCGAAACTTATTGTTTTGATTTCTCCTCATTGACCTTGTATTACCCCTTGATTGTTTTTAGACCTGGTTCATCCCTTTTTGATTGATTTCATGAGCTAATTGACTCCCTACCCCATTACACTCAGCTTGATTGTCGAGACTAGACTGCAATTTTGGGTTTTTTGACACTTTCAGGTGATTTTTTAACCCTGGCGCCCCTATGCCTGTGTTAACAGAGCAACAACGCTTCCTGAGTGCCTTACACAGAGTGCTATAATGCTCGTTTCCCTTCACAATAGAGCGCCAACCCTCTTTTGGCTCAAAAACATTCCAGAATTGCTCTTTACAGGGTTTTACCTCTCTGTTTCACTTGTTGAGCTTCCTTGTGAGTCAAATGCTTCTTCCCATTCAACTTTGACATCCTTCTTTTTGAAGAACGAACACCTTGCTGTTTGGATTTTGTAGCCTTCTTCATTATTATTGAGTTTTTCTGTTGTTTGGAGTTTGAAACCAATGCATTTTTGTTCTCTCCTTTTTGAATACGCGAAAAACTCTGGTGAAAGACATCAGAGGCCTACAGATCTCTTCATTTGGTTTTAGTTAAGGTCATTGTTCTTCGAATTTTCTTTTGGTGTGAAGTTATTGATTTTTCTTTGTCTTTTCCTTCCCTTTTGCTTCTTGTTTTTTATCACAACAAGAGGGTGTATTGTTTGTACACAACCTGCTTATGCTTGTCTGAGTTTCCTTGGTTCAAAAGGTTAATTAGCAGGAAAAGTGTTGTGTCGAATTGATCATTATTCACACACAAACAGTAAAAAAACATCTTTAGGATTGATTTTTCATATTAGAAGGTATCTCAAAAGTTTTAGCACCACATCGGATTTGATTGAAATTTTTTTTTGAGGACATTCCTTATTAGTGCTTGTTAGTGAAAAGAACTTTCTTTCTCTCCATTAGATAGATGTTCATCGAAAAGAAATGAATTATTATCATCTTTGATGCATTTTTTGGAGACTGAGTCATAATTCCATCCGTTTCACTTCCATGCACCCCTTTTGATTAAAGAATAGCCATAAAATGAACGCTAATTAAAAAATTATCTAGAACATTTTCTTTTCTAGGATCCTCCACCAACAATAGACTAGGCTTAGTACTTTAGATTAGGCTGTGAGCATAACTCTCCAAAGTTTCCAAAACAAACATTAGCATCTTGAGCTAGGGAGAGTCAAATCCAATTATCGTATAAGTCTGCCTGGGATCCCCCTCTCACACAGGGGTTACGCACGAGGTCGCATTCGGGAGAGCTATGGATATTATCCCTCCGTGGTTTGACTAATTGTAGTGGTCATATCGTATTATGGGGATCGCTTGAAGGTAAATCCACAATTACTGAGTGGAAGCCTTTTAAGTTGATTTCGGGCTAGATACCCTGCCCGTACGTTCAGATCGGATTGTTGACTGTACCCGCCCAAGGGCTGACTACGAATTGGAAACCTTAGTGGCCATAATCTTTAGGGTCTTACATAAGGTGACAGTGAAGGGATGTCTCACTGTACCTGGAGCAGACATTGGTCAAACTCACTCGGGCTCCTTGGAGGGTAAATCCACAATTACTTCGTGGAAGCTTGCACCAAGGCATAAGTCTGTTAAGCAGGTCACCATTGTAACTATTCCACCATATCCCCGCCCCTTCTTGACTTGATCATGCGACATTGGATTTCATCACCAACTAGTACGGTCATCGAGAGAAGGTCCTGTTTCCTTGGTTGTGATTACTAGATTCTATTAGAGTATGTTGTTTCTTTTCTGTAGTTGGCCATAGATATTTTTCGCCGACTCTTTTTCACCAACATTGACCCTCCACGCCGTTCACAGAGGCTACAGGGACTTCCTCCAGAAAATATGGAAAGGAACACCCCTTTACCCTCTCATTCTATGGAGGAATCTCCTTAACAGAGTGAGGTTCAAGACACTACAACTTCCCAAGGAGAAGTTCCCACTCCTTTAGAGAATTTTTGAATTGTTTCAGAGTCTCCGGAAGCTTTCTGCATTTCGGAGGGATATGAACGATGTGTCCTCCAACTGAATTCAGTTGGTGAATTTGTCATCGTCAATCCCTCTGACATTCCGACTGGGTCTCATTCAAACCCTTTAGCTGATGACCCCTTTTGGACCGTAGACATTGTTCGAAGTCTGTCGTGCATGGTGCAGGATCTTTATGGAATAGGGATGGGTGCTGACGCACCTATCACCTACACCATACCCTTAAACCATTTTACCGGTACCATTGTTTTTATGAAAACACCATCCATTGGTCCGAACACATCGTCCGTTGGCCCAAGGTCTACTTTTGCTCTCCAGAAGGCCCATTCTACAATGGTCCCTCACATTCCGACTATTCCTGCTGGTAATGCGGTGGTTAGACAAGCTGCAATTGGAACACCTGTAACACCTAGACCTTCATCATCACTCCCTTTTGGGTACAGAGAACTGAATTCTTCCACTACCACAACTACCCAAGTTATTCCCGGAAGTTCCATACCTATCCAAAAACCTGGAGGGATTGGTCTTGGTGGTCCTAATCCGTTCGGCAGTACGGGTCAGTCATTTACGTCTGGTTCTCAAATTCCGGGAACTCTACCTCAAGCTGGGGGGCATCCTCCCATCGGAGGACAATTTCCATTTGGAGGGCACCCTCATGCTAGGGGGTAGCCTTAATCCGGAGCCTACCATCAACCCTATGGAAAAAATGTGTCCGTCGCACCCAATCTGTGGAATATCCCTTTTCCAGGAAACCCACAATTCTCGACAGGACACAATTCTGAAGTTCCGCAACAACCTCCTTATGGACAAACGCCAAATCCAACATATAACCCTCAAAACCCATCCGGTTATCCTTCGATCACACATGCTTCTCAAAACACCTCAAATCCTGTGTACCCTGGTCAACACCAACCTTATACAAGAGGGCCCACTAGTTACAATTATCTGCACAACCCAGTGTATAGCCCTACTGGTGTCCCTATGCCACACCAGCATTACCCACAATTTAACTGACAAATACCTTTCCTAGCGACCCTGGATCTTCCAGACTTTTCTCGGTTAACAAATGATCCTATTTTTCATTCTCCGGTTTGGCCATCTATCCCATCTAAACTTCCTTCTGATATCCCAAAATTCAACAGAAAGTCCAGAGAAGACCCAAACAACCACGTGATGACTTTCCATTTGTGGTGTTCATCTAACTCCCTCATGGACGATTCTATACGTTTGCATCTCTTTCAACGAACGCTTACGGGTTCTGCAGCAAAATGGTATATCGAATTACCACGTGCTTCTTTTCATGATTTCAACTCTCTCGCCATGTCCTTCCTCACACACTTCCAACTACCCATTCGATACGAGATGGGTACCAAACTATTGACCTCCCTTCATCAGACAACTTCTGTACACATCTCCGATCATATTCATGAATGGAGACGACGACGAAGGCTAATCAAAGCGGTCATTCCTAACCAATTATTAGCGGAATGGTTCACCAAATCTTTGTTACCTAAGATCGCTCATGATGTTGCCATGGGTGGTGTAGCCACCGAGGAAGAAGCTATTGCCTGAGCTCAGTACTTAGAATTAGTTTATTCACAGTCTAGCACTCTGTACGAGTTGATACCAAATGCTACCCGTGCCACTAATGATCCATCCAAACCATCGTCTACCTCGCACGCAGATGGAGTTATTGGCTCCGTCAAAACCCAATCTACTTCTCAGTCGTCTGGAACAATCCAACGGTCCACTCCGATGCCTACTCCCAGTTCGACTACACCCTCTTCTACCCCCCCTCAAACTTAGGTCTCTAAGGTGAATGCGGTCCAATCAACCCCTTCACAAAAACCCGGGGGCAAGAAGAAAGTGAGAAATAAACCAAAGAAAAACAATAACAACGAACAACCAAAAAATCAACCGCAAACCCCTGCTGCCGGAAAACAACCACAACGAAAACTGAAATTCCCATGTCTCATTTGTGGTGATGATCACTACACCCGAGACTGTCCACATCGCGATGAAGTGGCCAAGATCTTTAAGGGAAATTCGCAACCTGCTGTGCTTACTCAACCTTTTCCACAACAACAATCTTTGGTTGCTCAAACCCCCACTCCAAGGGGCAGTTCCAACCAATCCCATGATGAGGCCTCGACAAGTGCCCACATTTACATGTTCAATGGGGTTAATCTGACCACTCGCACTGCGACATATGACACACTGGTTAAACCTGATAAGCCAAAGACTACTAATGGTTCTTCACCGGACCCGTTACCATCTTCCGTTAATCCTCTGTCTTCTATCCCTCCATCCGGGCCACTTCAGATTGAGAAACCTTCATTTGACTCCATTTTACACCCTCCTAAGAGCACTATCTGGAAGTCCACCTTTAATCCTAGTTCACGGGCTGCCCAAAACTACAACATCGTTGAAGATTTGGCTCAAGCACCGTGTGCTATGTCCGCTTTAGAAGTTCTACAACACTGTCCCAACCAACGTAGAATTCTCTTAGCTTCCATTGGCACTTTTGATCCTGAGTCATCAAATAACCTCACATTTAATCTGGATGATCATCAACCATGACTCTCCCACCAGCTATCTTTCCAAATCGATGTTGTTGTTCACAATCAACAAATCCACCGAACTATATTGGATGAGGGAGCCTCTACCTGTGTCATGTCTCTAGCTTGCTGGAAAGGCTTAAAATCACCTGCCTTTAACAAATCCCCTACGATGTTACACGCTTTCGATGGGCGAGGTTTTCATCTACACGAACTGTTACAATCCTTAGCCGTTCAGTTGGGCAGCAAAACTGTTACCATTGATGTCGAGGTGGTCGATTCCCCCCTCGATTACAACCTACTACTTGGAATAATTTGGTTCTATGCTATGACTGTCGTCGCCTCGTCAATTTTTCGATGTGTACAATTCCCCCATCAAGGAAAAATTGTCACTATCGATCATCTTGATTTCTGTACACCCGGTGCTCGCATCCCTGTCACCAACAACATTCCCTTTTTGGGAGACCACACAATTACATATGAAAGTGTTGGTGTTGGCTTATTAAAAGATTCGAGCCTCATGGGTACCTTCCCTACACCACTTCCACCCACTATGCATCATATTTCCACCGTCAATATGATTTCGAATATGCCGTATCAATCCTTGGAATCATCTGATCCTTGGGTTGTACCTAGTCCTATGGAATTCGATGTGCTCGGTGACACAATGCCACTTAGCCCAACCGAGGCCACATATGTAGCTATTCAATCCACCTCTCCCTCTCTAGAAAACCCACATTCATTAGCACTTGATGCCTACTCGATGCCTTCATGGTTGGATTCCCTATCGTCTGCAATCAATTACATTTCCCAAATTTTCCCTTCTGACGAATCTATTATGGAAATGCTCAGTATTGACGATCTACCTTGGGATGATAACCATCATCGATCCTATTTTCTTCTGCCTTTGGAATAAATTCACCAAGACATACACTTTGTCTTCCCTCCCGATGTTACCGATGCTCCGCAATCTCCTATCCTCACACAAGATACTCTCTCTGAGGGGAATATGGGTAACATCTCTACCACGATCGTTATTGATATTTTGATCAAAGAAGGTGTCGTGGAAAACATTAACCTTGGTTCTAATTACACACCCGAAGAAGTGGTTTCTTATACCGCTTTGTTTAAAGAATTCCACGATGTCTTTGCTTGGAGCTATGAGGAAATGCCAAGGATCGACCCTTCGATCATCATGCACGTAATCAAGACTTACCCTAGCGTGAAACCTATTCGACAAAAACTCCACCCGGTTCATCCCAAGAAAATCGCAGCTATAAAGGCAGAAGTTGAGAAACTTCTAAAATATGGCTTTATCTATCCTGTCCCTTTGACAGAATGGGTCTCCAACCTTGTTCTGGTTTCCATAAAACAAGGGACCATCCGTGTTTTCGTTGACTATCGGGATCTCAACAAAGCTTGTCTAAAGGACAACTACCCTACGCCTTTCATCGACCAGATCATCGATAATTGCGCTGGGAGCGTAATCTTCTCTTTCATCGATGGCTTCTCTCGGTATAACCAGATTGAAATCTTACATGTTGATCAACATAAGACAACCTTTATCTTCCCGTGGGGAACATTCGCCTATCGAAAGCTACCTTTTGGTCTCAAAAATGCTAGTGCTACTTTCCAGTGAGCCATGTCGTACTCTTTCCACGATATCAAGCATATCGCCGAACCTTACCTCGACAACTTACCTACCCACTCATCCAATCGATCCAATCACATCGATCACTTACGAGTTATTTTTCTTCAATGTCGATTCTACCGTATCCTCTTGAACCCACATAAATGCATTTTTGCTGTCGAATTTGGTCAATTCCTCGGTTTCATCGTCTCTAAAGATGGGATTAGGGTGGACCCCTTAAATATTAAGGCTATTCTGGCCTTACCCCCGCCCACCAATTTAACCTAACTCCAAAGTTTGCAAGGAAAAAAAAACTTCCTTCGTCGTTTTATTTGTAACTACACTGAGATAACTAAAGGATTTATGCAGTTACTGCAGAAAAACATCCCTTTCATCTAGGATGACATCGCTCAATGGTCATTTGATGCCCTCAAGCATGCCTTAACCCACACACCTTTGTTGCACCCTCTGGAGTATACAAAGGACTATATCCTTTACTTAGCCGCCTCCACTTCCACTATTGCGATGGTGTTAGTTCAGGAGGACCCCAACAGTTAAGAACATGTGATTTATTACCTGAGCAAGAGTCTATCTGGACCCAAACTCCGATATTCACATGTAGAGAAACTGGATCTGGCAGTCGTTATTGTTGTCCAAAGATTCTGCCATTACATCTTATTATGCACCACCACGATGATTGCGGACTCCAACCCCATGTACCATGTCTTGACACGTCAAATACTTGGGGGAAAATATTCTAAATGGATCATCATCCTTCAGGAGTTTGATCTTGAATTTACAAAGTCCAAAGCCAAGAAGTCCCTGGTGTTTGCGGAGCTTATCTGTGCTCTCCCTCGTGCTGATGAAGACATCGAACCTAGAGATTCTCTCCCCGATGAAAATCTTTTCCTCATCAGCACCTCTGATCCTTGGTATGGGAACATCCTCCTCTACCTCCAAACCCAACACTTTTAGCCCAACATTTCCCGCGAAGAACGTCGACGTATTCTCCACCATTCTCATCGTTATCTTATCGTCGACGACACATTGTATCACCGTGGTATTGACATTATCCTTCGACGATGTCTGATTCATGCGGAGGCTGAATGTGTTCTGAATGATTCTCACCTTGGCGCCTGTGGTGGTCACCTTTCTAGGATGGCCACAGCCCAAAAAATCTTACGTGCCAGCTACTTTTGGCCCTCGATTTTCAAAGATTGTATTGAGGTAGTCAAAAAATTCCCACCCTGCCAAGTCTTTAACAAGAAGGCACACACCCACCCTACTACGCTGCACCCCATTATCGCCATCGGCCCCTTTGCCAAGTGGGGTATCAATTTCATCCAATGTAAGACTACCTCAGTCGGGGGGCACGGTTATATAATCGTCACCGTCGACTACTTTACAAAATGGGCTGAGGCTATGCCTACCTTTCTGAACGATGGTCGTACCGCAACTCTGTTTCTCTTTAACCATATCATAACTCATTTTGGTGTACCACACGCCATTGTCACTCATCACGGTGCACACTTTAAGAACCAGATGATGAGCGAATTGCATGTCAAATTGGGTTTTCGCCATGAAAACTCATCCCCATACTATCCTCAGGCTAACGGAAAAGTTGAGGCCATCAACAAGGTCCTCAAAACCATGATTCAACGCATGGTAGGGGAAAACAAGACATCTTGGCATCTACAAATTTTCTACACTCTCTGGGCTTACCACACTTCCGTGAAAACTGCAACTGGATTTACTCCTTTCCAATTAGTAAATGGCATCGAAGTCATTTTACCAATCGAGTGCGAGATTCCATCTTTGAAACTTAAAGTAGAACTCCTACCCCATACTTCTACCGAAGAAGAACGCTTCTTATATCTATCCAAACTGGATGAGACACGTCGTGATGTCGCTCTCGTTAACGAGGCACATCAGAAATGGATTAAAAATAAATACGACAAATTCGTCCATCCCCAGACTTTTGTAGAAGGAGACTTAGTCCTCGTCTATGACCAAGATCATGACAAATTGGGGACAGGCAAGTTAGAACCTCTGTGGCATGGCCCTTACATTGTGAAATGTGTTCTACACAAAGGAACCTACGAGTTAGTAGATTATGATGGAATTTTCCTAGGGGAGCCCCAGAACGGGCTTTACCTTAAAAAGTATTATGCCTAGATCACCTAGCATGTGTACTTTGTACATTATTGTATTTTAGTTTGGTGTGACTGTTTCTTTCACGTGCTCGAGTCTTTACCGTTGCCACTCATACTATGCCTTGTGTTTTCATGTGCAGATGACATCAGCCTTTCCTATCTTTTTCGGGTTTGCATATGGCACTACTCGACATACCTGGAACATTGCTTCAGCAGCATGGGTCATTTACCAATTTGACGAGTTGGTGAGTTCAAGAGGTGTTTGCTTAGGACCAACGACTAATAACATGGCATAATATCATGCTTTCATCGGAATTTTGACCCAAGACTCCTCCCTAGGTATTGTTGGATTACTAAGAGGGGGGGTGAATCAGTAATAGAGAAATTTAACCATATAATCCAAGTGTTATATCAATGAAGCATTATTATCCAATAACTGTAGAGTAAATAAGCA
>ML793949.1:163810-216617 GCA_009831015.1 Picea engelmannii
CATCTTCATCTATGCATTCTCATCAAGGACAATACATATTATATTACATCAATCATCAATCAATCAATCCTTTGACATCAATCAATCACTTGACATCAATCAATCAAACCATTGGCATCAATGACAACATGATCCAACAGGTATCTCTCATATCATTGTTTACTTAGACTCCCAACTCGTGGTCTATCAACTCAATCGAATCTACGCTATTCGTAGTCCTATCCTTCTACGTCTCCATCTACAAGTTCGTCGTCTTGAATGAATGTTTGATTACATTGAATATAGACACATTCCAAGAGAATTCAATAGTTTTTTGGATTCGTTAGCCAATTACATCATGGATCAGTATCTTGCCCATATATAAGATTTGAGGAAAGAAAAATTGTACATCACATGTAAATTAAAACACATCACATTAAAGACATCATCATGTACAAATCATTTAGGCACTGTAAAAACTCAAAACTGTATATATATATATAGTGTGTGTGTGTGTGACTGAAATGTTTTGATTACATCAAAAAAGTATTTATAAGAGAAAAATGTTGGGTCTTTACACCCATACAACATCGCCTGACAAGACATACAAAAATATGATCACCAGAGAGACTCTAATCTCCCTGCACTACATTGTGTTGGGAGTAACATATCATTGCGCGCACTACGCATCTCAGTAGAGAATTGACATTATCTGGCACTCCTACAGTGTGCCTCTGCAGATGTAAAGGCACTTCTCCCCTCCATAGAGGAGGAATGCCCATCGTAAGGCCTTGGAGGTTTCTTTCAACCTCCTGGAGACCTATCACGGGTACTCCCGGATCTGCTGTATCCGGAGCACCCCCATGACGTCATGGTATCGGTATATTGGTCGAGCGCACTTCTCCCTTGTATGCATGTTGAAAACAATACATCTTTTAAAATCTCTTCTACATAACCAAAAAAATATATACATTAAAAACTTAAAAAAACAAAAACTAGACAAGGTGTTTCTCAGTCTCTTACCTGACGCATCCCAATCTTCCCCCGCGGGTAAAATCAAATCCATGCTCCCACGAAAATCCACCTCATCATATGGGAAGTCCTCTATCCAGAGATACTACCTTCTCAGCCAAGCAAAGAAATTGCCAGCAAAATGGAACTCTGACTCCGCTACTAGCCTCGGAGACAGACTAGTCCACCTCTCCATCCGTGGTTCATCCACTGGTCGCACTGCCAATGCTATCTGAGGCTGCATCTGGGGGATGCGCTCTAAGAAAAATGAGACCAGAAAAGAGCCGTATCCGAACTGTTTCTGTCCCATCCTACATCATGAAGCCTGTTCCTTCACATTTCGAAGGAACCCTGCACTCCAGTTGAACAGTGTTGGTTCCAAACACTGTAGCCATAAGCCACCTATGATCTTGATGCCAGATGTGCGCTAGTACTGCTTGTCATGCTCATGATGGAAAACAAAATGGACCAGAGGGGTAACTCTCGGATATCCTTGATAGGGATTCTACCCCCTACCAGTCTTGCTCACGGGACACAATGGCGTGCCAGATACATGCCCACTTTCTCAGGAAGCACCCTCTGCCCAGAAAAATATATAGGGACCCCTCTTTTCGAGAGGCCAGTCAATAAATACACGTCTTCTAACTTGATGGTTAGAAGCTTTGTGCCGATCCAGAATCCTTTCTCTGCAACATCCCATAAGCCGATCATGTGCTCAAGAAACAAAATCTCCTTCTTCATTTTTTGCAATTTGAAGCATTTCAGTAAGCCACAAGCTCTCAATGCGGCCCGCGTGCAAGGAATCCACAAGGCAGCTAAGTGATCCATCTCATGTTCTCATTATTTCCACTCGATCATGGTCGTCGAAATCACCTACAAAACAAAAGCAAAAAATTTCATTATTTCACTTTTTCGGCAATTTTCGGCAATTTCTAAAAGCAATTTAAAACCTGAAATCAAATGCCCACATTGTTTAAAAAGACCACACCCTCTTTTGTAAACATCACAGCCTCTCTTTTCCATTCAACAATCATCACATAACGATAAAACGTTTTTAAATGAAAAACGACCTCCATTATGGCTATGTGGGCATATGTGAGGATTTCTCATGGGTTATTTGACAAAAATGACCCATTCACTTAGGTGTTAAGGCATTGGCATGTTGGCTATCATCTTTCAAACACCTTTTTGCACAAAGAATGTCTAATTCCCATCTTTTTTTATGGAGGTCGATTTGATCTTTTTAGGGCGACTTAGGGCTTCATTTTTTAAATTAAATGCTGCTATGAAAATGAATATTAAACCATGTGATTGAAAGAAGGGAAGATTAATATCTACCTGGTCCGAACGGCAAGAAAAACGGTCAACCGTAGCTCTGGTATCGAACAAAACAAGATCCACCTCCCAAAGTGAGAACCTCCACTGCTACAAATCCTTATGCAAAATGAAATGGTAAATGGAATTTTCATTGTATTACTATTTATAAATTTCCATTTTTTATAAGGTATAGTCATTTATGGGTTTCTCTAACAATATATTGGCTTCACTAAACCTCTGGATTGTAGTTTTGACATCGCAGGTTTCCTGGCAGTTCTGATCGATTATTTACCTTGTCGCATTCATGAGCATAGTCTTAGTTTGTTCTCGAGCTCGAGAATATGAGAACGCACCAGGTAGAATTTTATCTCTTTTTCAGACCCGTATGGATACACGAAAAAGGAACCCCCCTGGAGTCATCTTTAAACTCTTTTCAGAATCTCTAAATATGAAAAGATTGTCGAGTGATCTTGCTTCCTTTCATGCTCGTTAAAAGGTTTGAAAGGGCGTCGTTCGAGCGATATTTTATCTCTTTTTCGGTCTCGTCAGACTACTTTACAAAAAAGGAACTAAGAGAATTCTCTTTTAAGTGTTTTTCCAAACTCTATAATCCTGAAAAACCTTTGATTTTTCTATCTTTGGACTCTTTAAAACAAACATCGACAGACCCATATGGGACCAAACCCTTACTTCTTCTGGTTCTTTAAACAAAGGAAGAGGAACTTACCGAAGGTGAGTTATATCGAGCATGTGTTATCCTCCTCGAGCTCATTAAATCAAAAATAGGTACTCGTCTATATGGATGGGGGAAAATTTGAAAGAAGTAAGCCAGGCAGTCTCTTGAGAACATTGCCAAGTAATTCTTAGAATCTCCCTTGAACATGACACTTTGTCATTTGCACGCATCATAATCCGCTGAACCTCTGCACTGAGCCAATCCTTTGAGTTTCTTTCACTGCTTTGGGTCACCTGACGTAAGTCACAGCATTCGCTGCATCATCAAGTTTTGGTCCATGTCATGTTTTGTTGTTGTGCCTCAGTGTTCAAGGGAAGTATCCGCCTCTAGAGTCAGCCATCCCAAATATTGTGCCTCAGAACCTGTGTCAGTCCATGTCCATTTGATCTACCAATTACATCTCTATGTCCATTTTGTGTAGTTGATGGAGGATACATCAAGGCCCTCCTTCGACGAGCCTATTCCTGTCGACTTCAACACATTATCCAGGAATTAGGCTTAGAAACTAGTTAGTACTTTGGGACCTGCACACCTCAATGGTAGGCCTCCTCACATTCGACAGTAGGTTTACATCATTGACCTCTGATCGAATGATTCCATGGATGTTCGACTACATCTCATCCATTCACATTCGGTGGAATGTACTAGGGTACCTTGGGAATCATTGAAATTAATGGTGATCTCCCTCACGCTTCTTAACGGTTTTCACTATTGACCGGTAATCAAGTGGTTTCTGCCATGTTCGACATCAAGACATCTATTCACATGGTTAGATTCGTACCAAATTGGTATTGGTAAGAAGACCCTGGGTTGAGTGATCACTTTGATATATGCTTTGCCCAGGTTGCGAAGGAGTTTCTCTTGGACAATTGATACATACACTATTACATAGATCCACTTTGTATTGGTCGTGGCTATGTCTTGTCATCGCGTAGATCCACTGTGTATTCTTCGTGGCTACGATCAGTCTAGGTCATCAGAGTATAGATCCACATTGTATCTTCGGTGGCTATACCTTTTTATCAATACAATTATGGATTTGCAGTGTATTTTATGGTGGCCATGTCTTATAAGTCTTGATCACCCAAGCATAGGTATGCATGCCTTGGGTTTTGAAACATCTCATGATATTTGTTGGATTTTTATGTGCAGCTTCCGTCAGGTTCTCCGAGTCTATACCCTTGCTTGAAAGTCTACAAAGAATTTTAGTTATCAGTTCTCGTCTTCTAACTTCATTCTTTGGGGGGCAATCTGTTACACATCAATATTACTCAATTTGATAAGTGTCGTATATTCCTCTCAACTGTCATAAGTGTCGCATGTTCCTTACAACTTTCACAAGTGTCACATGTTGTTCACAAGTGTCGCAAATGTCAAACAAAGAATAATGTCATGATGACGACACCAAGAAGGCACTTAGAATACCTCAGACACTTGATTTGGAGGAGGGAGAATGATTAACTGAAGTCAAGAAACTCTTGTCACCTGAAAGGAGCTCTGAAACTAGGGTTTTGAGGGAGAGCACTCCCTTATGGCACACTTAGGAGCGTTGGCACTCCCCCACAAGCCACTGGGGAGCATTATAACAACAAATTTCCCCTCTGAAGGAGCGCTACTCATCCTTAGAGCGCTGGCTCTCCCCTTGAGCCTATCAGGGAGCGTTATAATGCCCTGATGCCCCTTTTGAGGAAGCATTGTCTAATCTGAGGCAGTAGCTGGCTCATAGAGGAGAATAAGGGGAGGATCTTTCAAGCTTGGAAGGCAGTTTCATTCAAATTCTTGGTTCAATCAGAAGATCCCTGATCTAAGGAGGGAATTCCTCAACTTATTCTAAAGATACCTCAAGAGGTTAATCCTCTCTTAACCTATATAAGAAGGCTCTATGATGGTGAAAAGGGGGAAGAATTGCTAGCATGAAACCTATGATCTCATAGGATACACACTGTGAACTGGAAGAGAGTAATAATTGAAGTTGTTGTCGTCCGGATCGTGGATCTTTCGAGCAAGGGTTAAGACAAAGGGGACTTGACGAAGCTATCACATTTTCATCTACGATTGTAAGTAAATGTTGTCACTGTTCTTATTAATATGACATGCTTGGCCTGCTTCTTTCTAGTTTGTGTCTGATCTTACATAAACTTATCTCTTTGAGGCAATCTACCTGTCCGCAGGGAGATTTTCCTACAACAATGTCTACCTTGGGAATGGTCTATATATGCTTTTAGCATTGGTGTGTGATTGTAGTTACTCCTTGAATACCATACCTTTTTTCTCTCTCTTCAAGATGTCTCATGAAGATACTATTTTATTCTAATGTGTTTCAGCCATCCATTCCTTTCCCGACCTCACACATTATGAGGAATATTTTATATCCTTAATTTTGAACCTACAAGGCGATAAGGGAATCCAGTAGAAGATGAAATTCAAAACATAAATCCAACTTAATATTTAGGTCACTTTTGAAGGGTGTCGCTTTTCATACATAGGACAACAAGAAACTAGTCGTTCATCGACTATAGTACAACCCACGACACCCTCGGTAACCTTATACATTCACAAAGTTTAAAAGAGGTGAGCAACAAATGAGTTGTTTCTTCATGGCATGAGCTTTAGAACTCACATAATTAGAGTATCCATTGGTCTCTATAATATCTATAAGGTCTCTCAAGCCTCTTCCGAGGATCTATATAAAGAAGTAAAATCTTGAGCATGAGAGGGAAGAATCATTTGCCGAGTCATGTTGTCAAAATATAGTGGAGCTTCTCCATCTCACAATAGCCACATTTATACCTCCTAGTTGTTGAAGACAAGATATGAATTGATCTTACTCAAGCATTTTCAGACTTTACTTGGCTAAAGTAAAGTAGACAGGAATATCACCCTATGTTTCTAGCCAACAAAAATATATATCCTAACTCACAAGTATTTACAAGTGTTTAGGCTAGTCTTTTATCAACAAAAAGCTTGTTGGAAATTCACTTTTTATGTATTTTTCTGAAAATATCAATTGCTGAAATAAATGTAAGAACATAAGTAAAGACACCAAGATCATAATCAATATAGATGAGACATAAAGGAATCCCTTATTTCATTCCAATTCACCAAAGAGTCATCGTATTTACAAAACTTCACACATAATTCTTGGACCAAATTCAAACTTAGAAATCCCCGATGGAACACACAAAAGGACATCTGACAGAAAACCAAAACTGAACTCTAAAAGGTAGATCAGCTTGCATAGATTGTTGCCCACTCGAATCTGCATAATAGCCTTTATCAGTTATAAAATTTAATTCATAAACAGACAAGTCTACACAGACTATCAAAGATAGATCAACACCTATGAAAAAACAAGTGTCTGAATGATTTGATTCAGCACTAAATATTGTTGTCTACAATAAGACCCTGCTATCACAAAAGCGAATTAGGCTATGATGAATATATGAATGAATGAAAACTGAACTATCTCAACATAAAATCATAGACCAAACCTTAGCATGCTTTGTTCTTCTATCCTCCTCTTGTTCCTCCCCTTAGTTCATCTTTTAAGAATTTAGAATTGGTTAGAGTAGTTGAACTAACTTATTAGTTAAGTTAACATAAGGCCTTAACTAACTTTAGTTAAGGAGGGGGGAAAAATTAATAATCATAATAGGGTCATAATTAAATAATAACTAATAGGTGGGACCCCCTTGTGACTCCTTTAGTGATAACAATCATCACATCATAACATAACCCATTTCTTAAGAAAACACACCTCATGTGCCTCCCTTCAAAACATATTTTACTTTGACAATTTTAGCTCATAAATTTGAAAATATTTCAAACTAATACTATATATCAAAATAAAACATGTTGTCCAAAATCCATGGAGTCCACTGTCATAAAACAATAAATAACATAAAATTTAAAATCCATATTTTCTAGTCTGTGAAGCAACCCTTCCTTGGTTGTTGTTGTCACCTCCTGATTTCTATGAAATTGCCTTGAGTTGGGCATAACCTTTAGGATTTATCTCACTGATCACATGGGAACAATCATCCCTCTAATGCATCCGTGAAGACATGGATTTGTCAGAGGCATCGGAGGGTGAGGAAGGGGTAGAAACAACTTTTCCTTTATGAGATACATCGTGGGCTTCAGTCTTCAATCTCTTGCTAGCATGGGAGGATTGCACTTGCATGTGGTTAGGGGAAGCTTGGGTAATGGGGTTCAAAGGTGTGGGAGATGCAAGGTTAATTTTGGCCAACCACGGTGTTGGGATACTACCAAGTGAACAATCTCCTGCCACCCATCGTTTTCTGGGACTTCGGGCTGTAAAGAGACATGAGGAGGCACATGTATACCGGGGGCTTGAGGGGCTTGGAAGGGAGGTCTTTCAGGCCTCAATTGGACTATTCCTTGTCCAATCCAATTAAGGAACCCAACATGGAACAATTGGCCAAGATCTTCAGAATCAACATCAAAATGTATTGAGAACCTAGGCCTCCTTGGGCCTCGGTTCCAATTACCTCTACCTCTGTTTCCTTGGCCATGGCTTCCCCAACTGAAAAAACTCATCCTGCATATGTTAACAATTAGAAAATAGCATTTTAAATAACCATGCATGAAAACTCCTTAAAAACAAAAAATATATTTGGCTTTGAATGTATCAGGCTCATGCAATCCAATCCATACAAATTGTTCTAATGTTAATCAATGAGCAGGGGGGTGGAAAAATGTTCAGGAATACATGAGGGGTTTATAATTAGCGAAAATATGATATAATGAAAGGGAAGATATATGGTCACTGCTCAATGATAAAAACAATCAACTATAAGAAAACCAATAAACCTCATTGCAATCCACACAAAAATCTTCCACTTCTATCCAATCTAACACATAAATGTTCTTAGTTGTGATCAATATCAGAACAGGGGGTGAATAAACTGAATATGGGATATGTGAGGGGGTTGTAATTAGTGGAAAATGAGATAATGAGAGGGGAAAAAAAACGTTTATTGTTCATGAGATTAATCAAGAAATCCATAACATCAACCAACAATCAGATGACTAAGTAATAATTCTTGTGTATTTAACTAGTTCATTGTCCAATAATAAAATATCCAACACAGTGCCATTATTAAAGGTAAATATTTCTCACAATTTGTAAGAGGTTAGGTTCCCTTTGTTTTCTCATTATGCATGTTATAACAGTCAACAAAAAAACTCATTCCCAATCTATAATCATTAAAATCCACCACTGCCACACATTTCTCCAATCTATATCTAAAAGTCATATTTCAGAAATAATAATGAAGTCACTACTTATGAAATAGAGCCAATCAAGGTTTGTAATGATATTCGTTCAAATATATATATATATGTCAAAATAATCAAGATAATCAAAACCTCACATGCCACGACTAAAATGATAATTGAATATACAAACAAACAACCACTATTTAGACACATGCTATGTAGGATTAAATTGCCAAGGCAACGTAACCATGCCACTATAAAACAAAACAACTCATTGTGACTAAAAAACCAAACCAAATCACCAACACTCTTTTCATCAACAGTGGTCAATTTGCAACCAATAACGCGCTTAAAACTTAGTGGATAACACTAAGCATGAAAACAAGTCATCCATACTATGCACGGTGTGCAACTAAGAAAACTTCATGGTGCAACAATCCCACTAATCACATAGCAACATATGACCATGATATAACTCAATAAATTGTGTCGAACTATCGATTTATCCAATTGTGATTGACCAAGCTATGTGCACTCAGGTTTATTCAACCAACAACATAATATGCAATAGATATACCCAGTCCAATAATTTACTTTGTAAAACACCCTATACAGAACACGACCTGCATGAACAACCCCAATATTTGTAACCAATGCCAACCATCAACTGAAACATTAAAAGTGTGAATATTAGTGACTGTATATCAAATAAAAAATGCCACTGAGGTAGAGGAACAACAAACCAAACAAGCCATGGTATATATGCATAACCAGACATCCAATCGACATAGGGTAGAGGCCCTTCCATTAAAATCGTTGAGTTACTTAGCATAAGGTGGGTGACTGTGACCTTAAAAAGAAAATAGTAATGTAAGGTTTATGCTAATATCACAGAGGTAGTGATGGGAAACCATACCAACATGATGTCTATACGACCCACGAGTGAACCTATTCAAGGTAATAGACCACAATAATTGGATACCACTTGACAGGAGTGACAGTTTCCTTATGTAACCCCAACCTGGAGGGTTAAGGGTTTTCACAGTAGCCTTCATAGAAGGAACATAACTAAATTCAGTGAGACTTCGAGGCTAAAGGTGTACGCACAAGGGTTTGTGGTGCTTGTGGGTAGGAGACAGTCCCTTGACAAGGCCGAAACAAGAAAATAGGGCTCTTAATTAAACCCAATAACCTTGAAGACAATCATCTAGCCAAAAACCATTCGACCAACACACAGTGGTAATAAGGAACTATCACCTAGGAAGACTAACAAACCAACAAACTTAATTGATAAAAGCCAAACCATCTATTTTCCATTTAAATCCAAACCTCCACACAGTTGCAGCACTCAGGCCAAACACAAACCCACACAACTGAGCCAAAATAATTTCATAACTAGAGTGAATTCAAGAATGGCCAAAATAGACCTACCTGTTAATCGAAATCCTTAAGACGAGGAGTGGCCAAGCGGTTTCATCCTGCTAAAAATATGGAATGTGAGCACAACAGCAAGATCAAACAATAGTTTGACTAGGGCGGCAGCCAACGAGAAGGGTAAAGGTAATGTGCAGTAAATGCACGTTGCCTCCACCCTCATCTCATTTACTCTACATTACATGCCAATGAGCCTTCCATTAACACCATTAATCAACCAGTGCATCGATAGTATCAACACATTTAAACCATAGCATAATCCAAGTCCACATAATAATTCAACCATTTGCAATCACCTTGCCAAATGCGGCACCTATGTTTACATTTTCAATATAACTCAAATAAATCGCTTGACCACTACTCAATCTAAACAATCATGTATAGAATCATCACCAAATAGCATGATCAACATCAACCCGAAACATAGCATAATCACCATAAAAATGCAAGCCATCACTTCCATGATCCACCAACGTTATAAAATATGTATATCAGCTACCAATTACATTAAGAAATGCATAACCAATGCATTATCACCTTGCCAAATGCGCCACCAAAATTTCCAACATATGCATATAAAATGTAACTTAACAATATTTCATAGCCATTTTTTTA
This sequence comes from Picea engelmannii, assembly GCA_009831015.1. Taxonomy (NCBI): domain Eukaryota; kingdom Viridiplantae; phylum Streptophyta; class Pinopsida; order Pinales; family Pinaceae; genus Picea; species Picea engelmannii. The sequence goes on from ML793949.1 coordinate 174,144, forward strand.
GATAGGACTTAACCACTATCAACAAGTATTTCCATGCATATAGTATCGTAGATCTAGGTCTCTTTTGCATTAGATATAGTGTTTTTCTTTTCCTCAAAATGACTTTCTGCAATTTTAACTAACATTTTTGTTGTACAGGTGTGAGAAAAACAAATACCATAATTGAATAGCAGGTTGTAGTATCATGTAGGAACAACATCTGGAAACTTAACTGATATCAATGACAACCATATTCTCATCAACCATGTAAAACTTTGTAGCACATCATCATAAAATTGAAAATGAACAGACCTGATCTTCAAAAGTTCAAGGGGGTCCCAGCTACTAGCATTATTTAGTCTTATATAATAATAGGCTTAGAAACACTTTGTGGGCTAAATTACATTGACGTTTTCAATCGTCAACACTATTTTGATTAAAACTTCAAGGAGGAGCAAGGAGCAAGGGGTGAAGGAGGATGCATATACACTAAAGGTATGATGTTTGATGCATTCTTTTCATTTTTTGTTAATACATCATTTGTTTTCTCCATAAATATTTGTGTTGTATTCATGAATGTTTAGATGTAGTCTTGTAATGAATATACCAACTTAGATCTAAATTAGATTAGTGATTTCTAACACTACCAGAAGAAGTAGGTTGGTATTTGTTTGTTTCTTGTATGTAGGGAAGATGTTGTAAGAACTAGAGATTGAACTCAATATATGCAACAACCAAGACGTACGAGAACAACCTTCAGAAGTAAGGTATGCCATTATTTCCCCTCTTGGTGTAAAAATGAATCATGTGTTTACATCTAGGGAAACCATTAGAATTTAAACCCATTGTGTGTATAGTATTAGTAGGAAAATCCTATGGAGATCTAACTATGCACCTGAGATATTTTATCCATATCATTTTATTAATACAAATCCTCATTGAATTATTGTTAAAAAATAAATATTAGTCAGGTTAACTACAACAAACCCTCCACATAATCTAGCAAGGTAGGCCTCACATATCCATGTAGGAGGAGAGTTTTAAGTTATGATTGAAGTAATCAGTGATTGGAAAGAAAATCACCATTGTATGCAATCATTTGACATAATAATCAACAGTGGATGAAGTGGTGTCAAAAATCACAACCAAAAAAAGGAGTGGTAATTCAAAGTGTGCCATATTTTTGAAATTATGAAGAGAAAGAACTCAAAGGAATATAAAATCATAATCATGAGGAAAATGCATGGATGATAAAAAAATTCAAGAATGTTCTCTAACCTACTATATGAAACTATATGCATCTCTCCAAAATTTCACTGATCACATAGATAAGGTTTACAAGAACAAATAATGTGCTATGGATTCGATTATGTGTTGTAAAATCAAGATTAGGAAAGGAGACATAGATCCTAAAACTAGTTCAGGTTTACCCAAGGTTGACACAAGATACAAGTTCATGGTGTGAAAGGTCAATCTCTCTCTCTCTCTCTCTCTCTCTCTCTCTCTCTCTCTCTCTCTCTCTCTCTCTCTCTCTCTCTCTCTATATATATATATATATATATATATATATATATATATCCATTTCCATTGAAAACCTATCTAGTATATAAAAAATAATCCTTAGAAATGTCTATTAAGAGGCCAAAGTATAAGAATTTGTCTTATAGAGATCATTAGTGGCCATTGTTGGGTCGCCAATATGTTATTGTTTTCCACCATTCAAATCATTCATTTTGATCATTTTACCTCACCCTTTACTCATTTATCTCCATTCCTACCATAAATCTTCACAAAAGAACCATGGTACACCCCGATATGCTCAAGTAGTTAATTATCATGTACTTCATTCATTTCTAGTGAATTAATGAGAATTATAAGTTGGTTTTCTAATGATGGTTTTTTGAGTTCAGTAATGTGATTCTGTAGCACAGTTCAATTCTTGCATCATAGTCAAGTGCCTACAACACCATCATTGTTCCTCATACTTCCATGTGTCCAATGGAGAAATGAGAACATAGATATGATATTGGATTCTTCTAGATGTTTATGTACCCACCAGATCATGCTCAGGTCACACGTGTGAATCTCCAAGCAGTTAGTCAAAGTTATGGTCAAAATTAGTAAACAGTTCTAGAAGGTCAACTTCCAATGTGGTTTCTGGGAAGATCAAGATAGATCTCAAAAATCCAAGACATGGATTTTGTGCAGAAGAGTCCAAATTGGTTTCTTAAGGAATGATTTCCAAAGTTAAACATAGTTTGAGAGACATGGGATGATATTCAAGGTGTATTTTCCAATAAATCCTCCAACACTAGAATTTCTACAGTTATGCCTCTTATGGATGAATTTGGGAATATGGTTTTGTCAAAGATTGTGTTGTTGGTTTTCATTATATTTAAAGATATCCAACATCCATTAAGTAACCTCTATTTCCTTAATCAGGTTTTTGATGGTTGTATATCCATGTATGTGGGATATTGTCTCATTTTTTTGTAACCATTTTCGTTCTTTATTTTGAAATCCATATGTATAAATGTAAGGAAGATCATTGTAATGAAGTAGTAGAGGAGAGACTGGAGAGAGAATCAATGTAATCATGGGGAGAATTTTGGAATAAAGAAATTGTTGCAGATCAATAGCTTTCCATAATAGTCTTTCTTGGTAGTGTATGCTAAGAGAGATGGGGTCCCCTCTTTGGTACATGCTACCCGAATAGTTCATTTTCTATTGTGTAATTTTATTTTATTTCTGCATTGCAATTTCAATTTGATGGTGCGTGGAATGAGAATTAGTTTTGTGTTATTCCATGTTAATTTTTCTTGATATTAATATCAACATAAAGAATCTTACAGAGTAGTGTTGGGTAAGCCAACATGGGGTTCTACTACACAGTTCATGTTGGACAATATTAATCTCAAGAGGCTGTATTTTTTCCTTAAGAATCTTGTTTTTAGGTTTTCTTTAAGCATATAGTTTGATGTGTAAGTTCAAGAGTAAGCATGATTTGCTTCCATTCCTTTGTTCTTTTTTTTATCAGGAAATGAAATAGCCTTCCAAAGAAGATCTTTGTTGCTTGGAACTGCATTCCTACACATACCTAACAATTCCTCATCGAGAAAGTCATCCATGAAGTAAAAACTTGCTTGCACATAATTGACATTGGTTGTGTTTACATTTTCTGCAAGTGTGGTGTGACAATTTATTTCCTAACACTTCTAAGAATTAGCTCTGCATGTATTTTTTTTGGCACTTCATAATTTTACGAAACTTATATTGATGATAAATTGTAACGAAATTATCTTTGAATAATTTGATTGACATTTTTGGCATCATTGTCGGGGAAGTTCTCAAGGAGTTAGTCTTGAAGTGAGTGTGTCTTCTAGAGTTTTTGTTTGATTTCCTACTCATGTCAATAGGTTCTTGGTGACAACATTGCCTTAGTAGCATGAGAGTATGAGTGCATGCTTCTCCTTTAAATTTTCTTTGTAAGTTTTGATATGTAAAAACACCATGCAATAACCCATGTGCAAGACAAAGAATATTGACGAGCAAGAAGGACTTTAGAATGCTCAAGAATTTTCTACTCCAAGAGATTTCTCAATTCTTGGTAGCACTAGAATATAGATATGAAGAGACATAAAAACAAGAGTTCCATGAAATAGATTCACAACAAGAAAATCTATAATGCTTCTTTTATTTCCATTACAAAACTGCAAGGGAGACCAAAGAATCATGGACAACATCCAACAAAGAATAGAAAATGGAACCTGAGATCACAAAATCCCTTGCCAACTTTTATTTGTGCGAGAGACAAGTCCTTGAAGATCTAAAAGTTGTGACAAAGAACACATGAAAGTCATAAGGATGAGTGACTACATTGAAAACTAATTCCAAGTAATCATTAGGCCAAAACACCCCTTCTTTCTTCACAACTTCTTGGCATCCAATTAATCATATCAGTTGGTTTCTCAAATCCATACATTCATTCAGGTATATTTTTTATATTTGGATGAGTTTATTTGAGATTCTATTGCACACATGGATTCATTGGAATTACACCTATAATTGAGAAAGGTTTCTTTTTTCAGATAGGGTAGGGTAGTTAATAAATAAATCAATAAATGCTACATATAATTGATTGTATTAGTTCCAAGTATAGCTCAAAAACTTAGTGTAGCAACATCCTACAACATTTTCTGTTCCTGCAGTAGTCTATGTTCCTTCATAAGGTCCCTACAACAGACTCTATTTCCGTTCCTCTTATTTCATGTAGCAATTGGTAATATATTCAATGAGTTCTAATAGTACACACTGCATGCAAAAAAAGATGGGAAAGGGTCTGGCAGTTACCATGATTTCGAAGGGTTTATTTTCTTCAACAGAGCATGATAAGCATTACTGTAGCTCAACATTTCTTGTAGCAGCTTGTTTGAAGGGAACATTTTACACAAATATTGCAACCAACTGAGACCAAACTAAAGAATTATGAGATATGGTTTATTTTTTCATAAGTTAGGAAATTAAGGAAGGTGTCGATGGAAGCTTTAGAACATCCATAATGAAGGATTTATGGGCATATTTTTGAAGAAATTTATTTATATTTTTCCTATATCTTCCTGCAACATATTTCTTTTCCGGTAATGACCTCCAAGGTTGGCATAGTATCCCATCTTGAGACAAACTTTTGGCTCATAGGTTTTGTTGGGAAATGTGTCAATATGGTTTCATGTTGTTTGGAACTTATCCAAATGGATTGCTACCATAAATTTATGCAAAATTTCAACCCAAGTTTTTCTATAGCAATTCATAGTACATATTCTACTATAAATTCTACAATAAGAAGTTAGATCAATATTTTACAGGTTCAATGTATACATATTGAACAAAAATTCATTCCATATCACACCTTAAACAATAGCTACAACAATATCTAGATATTCCTGCAACAAAAATCTATGTTCCTTTAGTAGAATTCTCTATTCTTGCAACAAATTTATCTGTTTTGGCAGTAGATTTCTCTATTCTTGGAGAATACTTCTTTGTTCATGCAACAAAATTATCATAGTGCTCCAATATTCATTAGTTCAGTCTCTTTATTTTAGTTTAGCATCACATCTAGTTCCATATCTCGTACCAGGGACCAAAAGTAAAATTTCTTTTCTGTAGTCCAAGATTTTATGAAAGTAAACCTAAGGTAAAGCCACTTTTGAAACTTGTTAATTTGTTAAAAATGTAGAGAATTATGATAAGAGACTATTGGAAGATGGCATGCATATATCCTATGATACCAGTTCATTTTATCTCCATTCACTTTGTAACTTACCTTTTTTATATGCTTCATATCGTATACTTAACCCCCTCATTATTATACTCTACCATTGTAAAACCATTCCCCTCATTTGTGATCCTTTCCATTTTGATCCAAAATGATGATACTTTGACTATAATGAGTATTATGGAAGTTTTGTTCCTTTTGTTAAACGATAAAAATATTGTTCATTGGGAAAAATAATTCAAAATGGAGGATTCCACTATGTAGGACAAGGGAATAGAGAATTGCTCTCCTTAGGACACACTTTATTCAGATCACATAAATTCATGCATAATCAAATCACACTCTATTTATTGTCAACTGGAATGGGGTTAGATACCCATTCCATCAACGATACTAGGTAGATAAATCCATCTTTAACCATCTTTTCCACCTCATCCTTGATTGTTGTTGCTTTCCTTGGGTTATCTGGTCACAATTTTTGTCGAAAAGCCTTATAATTTTCATAAGTTCAAATCTCATGTTCGAAAATATGAGGATCTATGCTAGGAATTTCCTTGTACGACGAAGCGAAAACATCACAAAATTCCTTGAAAAGTGTCATATAATGACAAATTTGATCTTGAGATATTTCTTCCCTGATAAAGACGTTTTCAACCACATTAAAGGTTCTAGAAATGTTGATCAGGATGATTTCTGATATATTTTCCATATTCCCCTTAGCAAAAACACCATTCTTTTCTAAGGTGTTCACCATATAACCAACATTTATACTCACGACTAACCTAGGTTATTTTCTTTCCACACGATTGATCTCAGGGAGGAAATACGATCGATGATTCATATCCTCCCATGGACTTTACAAACCAGCCATTTCCTATATAATAGCTTCATTTGGAGGAAATAAGGTACCAAGGAATTCTTGGGAAGTCAAATAATTATGATCCCAAATGGGATCTGGAAGCTAATTGTCCTCCTCTATCAATGAAGGAGTTCAATTGGAGTCGGTAGTGGCTTTTTAGATAGCTTGGTAAGAGACCCCAGTTGTAGATAGTGTCATAGCCATTTTGACATGTGCGCAACCTTATATAAATTGGCCATGATGAGGGTAACACCCATGGATATTGCAAGTACAATGTTCTGAATGAATCAAATCTTGTAGCAGGAGCCAAGGAACTCAAATTTTGATAGTCGACCAGAGTGGAACGAATGTAGGACACTGGTTCTGGGAATTTAAAATTTCCCATCAGTGAAGGACACATTACAACACAGATACTCTTAGTTGTCGACTAAGAGTTCTTGATCCACAATACTATGGATCCCAGATTTTTCGCGGAGCTAGAGCAATTAAAATCCATCTGATTGATAATAATAATACTTCCCTCATGGGGAAAGCATAAAATTCAAAATACTCATGAGATGATGAAATTCATCATGCAAGTCCAACTCCTTTCCAATAACATATTATATTCAAGAAGAGTTTCAACTACCTCTAATTATATGGAAACAAACTTTCCTCCTAACTAGAATGGAAAAGAGGAAATCATCCTATGCAATAGAAATGATCATTCATCCAAAGAGGTTAACAAAGTGGGAGAATATGCAAGCTCTAGAGAACTGATAAATTTCCAACAGGACAAATACATGACACACATTGAAGCTCCTTCATCAATGACAGTCCTCCTGATTATGTTCTTCGCATATACAATGTCAATCTGGAAGGCTACATGATAAGGAAGGAGAGGATTCCAATCAGTAGTGTCAAACTTCATAGTGAGTTGGATAGAAGGATCCACTACTCCGATCATGGATAATAATGTGGTGTGTTGTGTAGGGAAAATTTGAATAAAATCTAAAGTATACATCACACACAACATTTGAGATAAATCCTCAATAATGGAATAGTTGGATGCAAGTCGAGAATTAGGGTTGTGGGATGCTCCTTTATACACACCTTTTGATATGTGTGACATCGTTTCCTTTTTAGGTTTCTCTATGTGAAGAGGCCTCTGAGGATATGAAGTTTCTTTGTATTTTGATGTCGACTTTATATTGTTGTAATCACAAGATCTGGTCAACAAGTCTACCTCCTCTTCTTTTGTATGATTCACCATATTCACGAACAAAAAAAATCCATCTCGTAGAGGTGCAATATAAGTGCCCCCTTGTGGATTAGACATGGAAGAGCCAAACAACATCTTTTGTGCTTGCGGAAACAAAATTTTCAATACAACATGATATTATTGTTGTTGTTGCAATTTTATCACGCATTAGTCTTCTTCCATCTTCGGGCAGTGATGAGTAAGGTGATCATCCACAAAACTCTTGCATGTGAATTTCATCTTCCTATTCTCATTATTTTCCCCCTCAACATTCTGATTAGCCTTTTTATCATTTCACCCACTACCCTTCTTTCCATTTCCTTTATCCTTATCCTCGGGCTACTGAGGACCCTTTTGAGTCTTTGATTGCATAGTGTGTACATCCTAGGACTGGGTGGTGGGGGTGGTCGAGCTAGAGGTGGAACCAACTAAATTTTTCCAAATAGACAACTGTTGCATATGGTTAGGGACTATATATATGAATTTTATTTTCAAGGAACCAACAATACCATTGGCATGTGATCCCAATTTCATTTTTGACAAGTCAAGAGTCGACCGTGGTGTGTTGGGCATGATCTCATAGAGAATACCTCATTGAGAGTAAATTAAATCCCAATGTTGTACTCTAAAGATTTCTTATTCTTTTGTGAATACCCTTGAATTTGCAACATCCTTATAGATATAAGGAACTAATGACTTCAAGAACCATTCCAATAGAAAATCCAATGGGACCGTGGCTTTGATAAATATCTTCTATCTCCTCCATTCTTGAATATGATCAAAAATGTGCATAGACTTATCTTGTTCAAAGTTAGTTAAAAGCTCTGCACCAACATCATACAAAACAAGGAGTTGGAAGTGATTAATAAAAACCATGGATAGATCACCAAATGTGGCATACTTTGACCTGTCCAGTTCTATATCTGAAGGTATTTTGGTTGGGACTAAAGGCCAACTCCAGTCATGATGAATCGGGTCATTCATAAACTTCGACAAATATGGAAAATAAAGAGTTTCCAAAACATGTATCCTATGTTGTGACATCGATTGATTGTAATCCTAAAAATAAGGTCGTGGGTTATAACTGGCACTAGGTTGCCAGGAAGAGTTTATGGATGAGACAGAGCCTTGGTTGAAACCTTGGTTCTGGTTAAATGGAATAAAAATATCACCCATATGATTCTCGAATGAAAAATAAGAGTTACCCCCTTCGAATCCTCCTTGCGAGTGAAGACCTCCCTGGTTGAGGTTCGACTGACTATGAAAGGGGTCTCCCCTTGACGACATCCTTTGCAAAGGGAAACACCCTTACATGGGATTCCACAGATCTTGAAAGGGGCTTCCCCCTTCTGACACTGAATACGTGGTGAAAGGATTACTATCGAACCCACCATACAATTTGAAGAGGGTCGAGGTGGATGGAATTCTTTGAAATATGCCACCCATAGAAGCACCCCAATCCCTAAAGGGGTGAGGGCCATAAGTCGGGAACACCCCACTCCTGATAGAAGGGAATGATAGAGGGAGATGAGCTCTTCCCCAAGGAACAACTTTGTAGGGAATCGAGGGATTCCCTGAACCAACATTAGAAACTTGGGATGTTGACTAAGACCAAATGAATGTGTTTAACATGCCCATCGATGAAATACCGAATGAGAAAAAATTGGTTGTTGAAGTTAATGACATGGCCAGACCAGAAGGATGGGTGGTACCAATAATTAGTGGAGTAGAGTTGTTGATAGATGCAGTAATGGTGGATTGAACCACACTATTTTTTTGGTTATACATTTTATGGGGAAAGATCCCACTAGTGAGAATCACCAAAGTGGGAGTTGCGACGACTCCTGACCCATACACTTCTAGAGTTCCTTCCATTACAACCCAATGAAGAGGGATACTATCATTGAATTATAAACTAGCAGGAGGACATTGAACAAGAACTGGGTCATAAGGTTCAGTTAATGGAGGGTTGAAAGGTGGAGAAAATTATCCATCCCCAAGATCAGTTATCGTTACAACTTCTATGTCAGAAACATTTATTTCTGTGGGTTCCATAATTAAAGTATGGACCAGACCAATTGATAAAAAAGTGTCATGTTTATTAATTCAATGCTTTAAAGGAGGCAGAAGAGGATTCACTTAAACTTATTCAGTGGGAATACCTTGAATTATCCTCTATCAGCGAGGCGATTGTTCAACCAATTTGATTTTTCATCTCTAGGTGACCACCTACACACCTTCCTAAGCAATTCTACAATCACTAAGCACACCACTAGAAACTTCCTAATAGGAACAATATATACAAACAAGCTTGTCAATATCCTAACTTAGGTGGATTAGGTCCTGAGACTATAATAGAAAAATAGTGAGGGAAGGACCTTCCAGGCGACGACAGGGGTTGATTAAATCCCATGGACTGAAAAACGAAGGAGTGAAAAGAACTTATCTGGACCTCCATTGACTAACCTTATCTGGTGTAAGTACCCATTCTTTGCAGGGCACCCTCCATCAGCATTGAAAAGCATGATATGAAATATGCCTCAGGTACCATGGGAAACCCATCATAGTCACTTGTGGGACCCCTCGGAAAAGAAACAAAGGTCACCAAATTGCAATTAGGATCTGGAGGGTACATTAGAAATTCAGGATAAAATATATGGGTAGGGTAACTAAGCCTGAGCCCTTGAAATCACCACTTCTCACATAAGTAAAGGAATCGATGAAACCCCCATTATACAATCTCTCCACTACATCAAATTAAGATTCATAGGGGTTATCTCCTTGGCTCTCCTTCATGTGACCTCATGTTTGACTACTTTGTTAGAGGAGCTTCCAGGCTATGATTATATGATAGTTGGATTTGAATTCTTCCTAGATCATATTCCTATGGTTTTTTTCTGGCCTTGGAGAAATTAAATCTCCAATATATATATATCTTTTATGCTTTTTCAAAAATGAAAACAATGCACTTTTATTGTATGCAAGATCTTAAACCACTTTGCAATGGAAATATAAGATTGTTTTTGAATGGAAATGAAGAACATAGTGTGAAAGAACTTTGCAAACTAGATTTCTTCTCTTTTACACAAGTATACTATAATTGAAACCAATAATGATCAAAGCAAGAAAAATTCCCAAAGACCCGAGTGCTAGTAAGAAATTATTTTCTTGAAAATTTCAAAGGAAACGGAGCAAGAGAAGAATAACTAACAATCAAGTTATTCTTGTATTTTCTGTTACTGAAAGGAACTAAATGCAACTATGATGCAATTTTTATTTTCTTTCATGAACAAAGAGAAGAAGGTACAAAATAAGAAAGTAAGCAGTCTATAATCATTGGAATATAAAAATCAACTAGAACCTAATCCCATACACAAACAACTAACCTTTCAACCAACCTAAAGAACCTTATAACCAAAATACTAACCTAATAACAAGCAAAAACGTTTCACAAGATTTCTACATTTTTTGAGACTTAACACAACAACCAAAGGCAAAAACAAACCTAGAAACCTCGGGTCATATCAAAGAACAAACTTGGATCCTCCCAAAATTAAGAGAAAGGACCAAATACCAAAATATCATATAGATACACGACTGTGTACAAATAAAATAGCCTACATACGTTATTCAAACACAACCAAATCGTGTATATATGTGAATTGAGCAAAGGAAAATCACGTATGGCTCAACAAAATTTCAAAAAGAAGAAAATGTCAATCAAAGAGAAGGTTCTATAATGTTGGTAAAATTTTCTGAGATGAAAAATTCTTTGAAATAAATCCCAGGAAACAAGAAAATTATAGAAATCAAGGAAACACAAGAAACTCTAAGGGCGACCCAAACTAGGAGAAAAATCCCCAATATGGTTGCCAATTCTATTATGGGATTTTTACCAGGTGACCTTCGGTCATGTCACAATAGAGCCTGACCACATTTAAAAGAAAACTCGTACCCTCACACACAAACTTGAAAAATAACTACTTTGGAAGAGATAAAATAAGAGGTCACACCTTGTATCCTAGCCTTTGATTTCATTCCTCTTTATCGACCTTTGATCCTCTCATGATCTCTGTCGGTACCAAACTACAAAAGGAGATCAATTATATGGTGCAACATGGTAGTTATGAAATAAAGTTATACATGAAATATTTAAATTCAAATATATAAAGAAAATTGACATATATCAACATATTGAACAATATCACGGAAATATGGAGGGAAAGAGAACTCTTTTATTGAAAATAATGTAAGTGGGTAGTTACAATCTGACTCTGACCATCAACACTACCTCAAATCCAACCGCCTAGGTTCCTCCACTGGTCCTTCAATCATCAAATCAATGCAATGGATCTTCCTCGAATGACTCAATAGGGATAGGAACATACCCTATAGTCATATATGGTAGAGGAAGGAATGCTAGAAAACAAGTTTCCATATCAAGGGGATGTTACTCAAAGGAATAGAGAAATAGGGAAATTACAAATTCATCAGCATAATATTGTACCTAGGTTTTCCTCCCATCCATTCCCCAAATAGGTGCTTATATACCATCCCCAATGGGTTTGGGTGGTTGTATTCAATTGTGTATGGGAAAAGGGAAGTTTGGGAATGATCCCAATTGAAAGCTCCTCCTGAAAATGTCGAACAATTTTACTTTTTCATAAACTTGAGGGCATATGTGGTTTGTACATTGGAAAATAGTGTATGTACACGATTTGAAAATGGTTGAATTGTGCATGGTAGATTTTTTTTTTTTCAGATGACACTTATGGATGAGAGTGAGATTTAAGTTTGCAATCTAGGGAATGGACTAGCCCATCTCACAAATGAAAATTTAGTGTGGAAATCTATGGTATAAAAATAAGACATATCACAAGTATGGATGTACAAAAACTATAGAGCAACATATACTATATCCTGCTCATTATGCTATCTAAAGTATCACCAAGTAAAAATATACAAAAGTAGAATACGACCAAGATAAGTAACAAGATTTTGTAGGTGTCTTTAAAGAAAGTATGAAAAGGATGAGAAATCAGGTCTATGAACATGAGGCCTTTACACATCACCTTATTGACCTACCATGTCCATACTTTATCATTTTTTGACTTCCATACTGAGTATGCTACACCCATTAAGCAGGTATAGTCAAAGTATATAAGTTTCTCCTAACTATGAGTTCATCAGTTCCCTACTTCATTGGCATGAGGACATGCCAAATCTCAAGTGTGGGGGAGATGTTGGACTGTCAATATGTCATCTTTGTCTACCATTCGATTCATTAATTTTGATCAATTTACCTCACCCTTCACTCATTTATCACCATTCCTACCTTAAATATTCACAAAAGAACCATGGTACACCCCCATATGCTCAAGTAGTTAATTATCACGTATTTCCTTCATATCTAGTGAATTAATTATAATTGTAAGTTGTTTTTATAATTATGGTTGTATGAGTTCATTAATGTGAATTTGTAACACAGTTCAGTTCCTACAACACCATCATTGTTCCTCATAATTCCACAAGTGCAATGGATAAATCGTAACATAGATATCATAGTTGGATGCTTCGATATGGTTGTCTACCCATTAGATCATGCCCAGGTTGCACGTGTGAGTCTCCAAGCACGTGGTCCATGTTATGGTCAAAATAAGTAAACAGGTCTAGACAGTCAACTTTTGATGCAATTTCTAGGTCGATGAAGATAAATATTGAAAATACAAGACATCAGTTTTGTGTAGAAGGGTCAAAATTCATTTCCATGCAAGTCGATTTCCAAAATTCAAAATTGTTTGGGAGATATGGGAGGATCTTCAAGGCGATTTTTCAAGATCTCCTACAAAGCCTGAATTCTTTTTGTTACGCCTCTTGTGGATAAATATGGGAATGCAATTTTGTCAAAGATTATGTTGTTGGCTTCCATACTATTCAAACATATCCAACATCCATTAAGTAACTTCCATTTCCTTAATCAAGTTTGTGATGGTTGTAGATCCATGTATTTCGGAACTGGTCTCATTTTGTTGTAAATATTTTCCTTCTTTATTTTGAAAGCTATATATATAAATCTAAGGAAGATCATTGTAATTAGGAAGTAGAGGAGAGACTGAACAAATCATCAATGTAATCATGGGGAGAATTTTAGAACAAGATATTTTCATCATAGATCTTTTCATCATAGTATTTAATGGCAGTGTATGCCAAGAGAGGTATCACCCCCTCCCTAGTATATGTTTCCCTAATAGTTCCTTTTGTGTTGTGTGAGTTTATTTTATTTCTGCATTGCAATTTCAATTTCATGTTGTGTGGAGTGAGAATTAGTTATGTGTTAGTCCATGTTAATTTTTCTTGATATTAATATCAACGTAAAGAAGCTTGCATAGTATTGGTGGTGAAGCTTGTTACAAGGAAAATATCTCTATGGATAGGGTAAACCACAATAGATGAAAATGGCTGCAGAAATCAACTCTATCCCCAAAACATGCTATATAAACCAATATACAAGCAATATAAGAAAGAGGCCTACCTCGTCCAGATGTTCGATGAAGTCCATCGTTGAGCACTTTGACTCAAATCTATATACCTGCAACTAGTTCTCAACAACCAAGCAAAGCAAGAATATGGTGATAATATAAAAAGTTATCACATTAGATATCATAATCTATTAATATACATAACAAATACACCCATGGATAATAACTCAAATATTTGCAAGATATCAATTGGACGAGAAAGAAGTATTTCTATTAATATATGATCAACAGAAGTGAAAATGTTACATACTTCCGTGTTGGCATGGTTTGGAACCGAGAAACTAAGTTCCTTCCAACTGGGCCTCCACCGCTTCAATCCTCCACCAAAGTCAAGCTCATAAAAGAGAAACAATGAGGTTCTCAATCAATAATGGAAGAGCTTAGGGGATGAACATTGTGTTCAAACTTAAAGGACAGAGGGATGTAGACTCAATATGAAGTAAATAATTTATCCAGAGTAACTTTGCTCTCAAAGTTGAATTCTTTCTCCTCTTTTCCATAGCTCGGAATTGGGCCATTTATATCCTTCAAATGGAACTGAAGGGTCAAGTCGGAACGTTTATAGTATATGGAAGGCCAAGGATAATAGATCTCCACTCGTGACATGGAAACCTAACATTAATTTTCATTTTTTGGCACAAATCCGTATGTACGCATGTTGTAGTGGTGCAGCCTACATATACACATGTTGTATAGTAGACAAGATGTGTACATGTGTAAAAATATGTATTTTTAGCTCTGGATTTTACAAACAGGGATGATAAGTTTTCACAGGGAAATGGAAAAATGCCTTTTGTGCAATATTACATAGGTTGAGGCAAATCTTTATATAACATATGCCCCTTAATGTGTGAGGTCAGAGAAGTATCTATGATGGCTGAAATAAATTATAAAAAACCCAGAAGTGGAGTGATGGGGGACCATCTTGAAGAAATAGTTGTTCATTACATTCTGCACTGACTTTGCATACATGGATGCCAATAGAATTACATTGCAGATCCATGTGAAAATATACCAAACAATTGTATAAGGCCATGAATAGGCAAATAAAAATTTAGTTACATTCCAAGAGATGTCATAGTCACGAACAAGGCCCAGTAGAACCAGTCTTAAAACCAATCTGAATACATCTATACACAAGGGAGTACAATTTGATCTCCCATGATTACTGAAGGAATATAGGTACTGGTCCAATGAAAAGGAAGAAACATATCACAAAAGTTGTGGCCAAATACTAATGTCTTCGAGTCTTCTACACAATCCGCCAAGGGTGAAAGTCTACATCATGTGAATAAAGGAGTTGAGGTCAAACACAATGAGACATTGTTTGATTATCGATCATTGAGGTATACCATTAACAAACGTGACAAAACCTACCGATAATGAAAGTAGGTATCAAGGCACCTATTACATTCTTACAAGTGTCAATAAAGGAGCTGGTGTCGAACACCTGAAGAATCCATCGATAAGGAGACATTGATGTATTCCCAACTGTCAATAGAGAGAGAACCTACCACTAATGACTACAAGCCTCAAGGTACTCATAAGACTCTAGGTCCCATTTTCAGAATAGATGAGTTGAAGTCGATGGAAGGAGACCCACTGAAAGGAGAGCATTAAGGCATCTCTCATCAGTTAGCATGAGGTACAAAGCAGGAGCTTCATGATTTGGAGGAAATTAGACAAAGAACATGTTCATGAACCAACGACCCTATGCATCTTTTGCATGTGCCAAGTGCAAGTGGTACATGAAAAAGACCCTCTAATTAGAAGCCAGTGAAGAAAACTACTAAAAAAGGCAAGGAAACCACCAATAAGGCTAATGGAATACAAGACACGGCATGAATCCCAATGTGTGAATAGATGTCTTGCTGTCAAACACAAGGGAAACCACCCAGTCAATGACCAATGATGAAATGTTGATTGTTGGGTTCAAGGTTACCTTCCAATGATGAAAGTAGGACCAAGGTGCATGATAGGACTAAAGTATCATGTGATTCTAAGACAAACTGAGGGTATGGAGGACATGAAAAGTCAAAAGTACTGAGGAGTGGATGACACAGGTTGATAGACTTCCTTTGAAGAAGAGCATGATACATATGGAAGACTCTAGCATCATAGACTCAATGATGAAACCATGAGATGCAGGAGGCATCAATAAAATTCTCTATAGGAACTAGAAGAGTAACCAATTGGTAGAGAAGACTATGTAATGAGCTCATCTTCCTAAGGCCATGCTAATTCCAAAATTATGATGATGAATGGACTCAATAACTTTGTGCTATGTTCAAGGAGACATGACTGCTGCCAACATAAGATAATACTCCCTTCCCGCCTGTCTTTTTTTTTTTTTTTTCATAGACAAATGAATGCTCTTATACAAAGGAGGAAACAAGTGCTGCAAGTAATAAAAACTAGTTCCATCAGTGGAACACACCTATTCTCAAAGAAATGAGATGCATGCGAGAGATGGAAACTTGAGGGAATGTTCCCTCCTAGGTATAGGGTGTCAAATTGCGAAAGATATAAACAAGGCTATCCTTGGTTGAGGATGCAAAAAATGTTGAGGCAAACAATTTATAGTGCAAAGAGAGAACTGGCTATAGGCTCAATACTGCAAGCAAGGGCATGAGATGCAATCACAACTTAACGCCAAAAAATTTCATTTTTCATGATATTTAGTCTACTTGGTGTGAAAAAGGGATAAACTTGTGCCAAATAGATGTCCTTTCTAATCCAATTTACGAGTGTGAAAGAGACAAGTTCATTTGGAAATATTTTTTATTTTTGAAGACAAGTTGGAAAAGAGCTTAAATCAAACTCGGTTGGGATTCCTCTAGGCATAAGGCTACATGTTTAAGATTGATAAATGAGGCTCAACATAAAGTCATGTACTATCTATAAGGGACTCCCGGTCCTATGGAAAAAATCTCTGGATGGGTAGCAAATGAAGAAGGGGGTCTAACTAGGGCACCCATATTCAGTAAGTCTCTACCACTTGATAATGACACGACTTATAGCAGAATGAAGGTTCTGTGTCACAACAAATGGGTTCGTACCTAAGGAATAAAAAGTGACAGTTCTAGGATAATGAAAAAAATGAATGATGGAATGGATGCCTATCCTATATGTTGGGTAGTGAAAATACCTACCCATGGTGATGAACGGCCGACATAACGTTGAAATCCACAAGAATCCATGGTAAAAACTACAAAAACCAACTCAATCCACCTTTGTATTAGTACATAAGGCGAAAAAAATGACTCAAAACTATAGAAAGTGGGTAAAAATTGTTATAAATAGTAACAAAACCAAAAAAATACTATACCATTTTGAATTTTTACCCAAATAGTGAAAAAAATATCAAATTACCTCTGAGATTCAATTGGTGATTGTGGGAGCGTCAAGCAATGAAATTAGAAAATTTATGTAGCAGGTAATTCCTCTTCCCCTCCTCTTCATTTCCAGTTGATTAAATGTTTAAATTAGGATTCAAATTTTAAGTAAATTAGGGCGCAAATTGTGTAATTTTGTGTGTGTGGGTTATCTCTTATCGGGTCGGGCATATGATGGGTTATACACTACTGTGAAAACTACAGGGCACATATACCCAACCCTATATGCGACTATAACTGAAGAAACTCACGTACAAGTGCACAATCAATAATTTCTATGGTTGCTAACTCAAAATTTGACTTTTATTTGGCAGGATGGTGCTTGAATGGAGGGAAAGAGAGCACGAGGAGGTAGATTTTGCTGTGGACAGAGATCCAGGGGCCTAAATGGCCTTGAAAATATGTGGATTATATAAATTTTGGGCACTGGAAGGGATGAGATCCCAGGTGAGGTTGCTCAATATGCTTGTGGGTTACTAGGACCCTAAGAGTGAAATCTTCAACCTCGATGGGAAACCATTGAGGATTGAAGTAGAGGATATCTACTTTTTGACTGGATTATCATGCCAGGGAGAGGTTGTAAAACTCAAATCATGGGGAGCAGGGAGAGGAATGAAAATATAGGAGTACATAGATGTCCACTATGTAGCAGGGACTATGTAGCAGTCAACTCCCCATTCGAGCGATAAACAATCTCATCCTCAAGATTGTTTTCCTCGTGTTGACCAGGATCACATGATTGACTTTGTTGCAGGAGGCATCAAGGTCACTCATGTTCTATGTAGTAGAGTGCTTGAGATCCATAATATATGATTGGTGTACCTCACTACTGGCTAACATGAAGAGTCAGTTGACAAAGTGCAAACAGGGTAGCAAGAGGAACTTTGGGTTTGCCTCTATCTTATGTAGTTTCTTCTTCGAGCGGGTTCTAGGTTTGGGACCTAGAGTCGAGATTCTTCCAATAGGACCTTGCAATCCATCCATGGCAGGGTGGACCGAGGTAATGAAACGACAGGGGGAGGTAGGGTTCCCACACCCTACAATGAGGATTTATTCTACTGGTGTCAACGACAGGTCATTGCTCTGGATGACTATCCCTATGCACGGATCGACTTCAGAGGAAACCCCGACATGCCACTCCCACTAGGGACCGCCTATGGGGACATAGGTATGTCAAATTTTTTTAAATATTTCATTTTTTGGTATTTTTGTATAGTGAAACAAAAAAAAAATTGGATGATGCTTAAGTACTAACTAGACACTTGTGTAGTCCTCAAGGTATAGGACAGTGGGTGATGGAGTGTGCTGTTAAGGCACTTGTGATGCTAAAGTCACCGATTTGAAACCTGCGGGGACAAAAAATCCAACCATGTTAAGGGTTGGTGTGGCTCAGACCAGGTGCGATCCCTGGGTGATTTTGACGGCTTAGATTCCCCTGAGTCACGGTTTCTTAGCCACAGGTTAGTCCCACATGTCACAGACAAACTAACAAACAAAAAAATAACTAGACACTTGTGTAACGCAAACGTGGGTCCGCAACGACCGGAAGGGATTCCTCGACATCGACAGAGGAACCGGGGAGATGAGGCAGAGAGAGGAGAAGCTGAGAGAGTCCTTCCATAATAATACATGCCTCACATTTAAAACTGAATACATTTTAATATAAGATGGTAGATCTAAATAAAATGCATTTGTACCAATCTTCTCCAATATCTCAAATGGACCATACCGGATCAGTTTGAGCTCTTTTCTCTCATCCTTCATTTCGTCTTTGTTGATATGTAACCATAATTTATCACCGACTTGAAATCGATGATCAACCTGATGCTTTTCATGCATCACCTTGTACCTGGCTTGGATTTTTTCCAATTGTTCTTGTACTTCCTAGTGTACCTATTGGATCCTTTGAATGAACCTTTTAGATTTATCTGTATCATCTTGTCCATCCTCTTTATTTTCTTTTTTGAGAGAAAAATCCATAGGTGATTTAGGAAAGTACCCCAAACATACTTAAAATTGAGTTCTATGGGTAGAAGAATGCATGAAACGATTATAGGCATGTTGTACAGAGTGAAACTATTCATCACAAAACTTAGGATGTTTACAACAGTATCATCGTAACAAATGTATCACTGTCGTATTCACCACCTATGTTTATCCATCTATCCGTGGATGGAAATTTGTTCTCTTATTCAACTTAGTGTCCATCATCTCCCATAAATGAAACCAAAACTTTCCAAAAACGATAGAGTCTCGATCATATATAATAGATGTAGGAAGCCCAAAATGAACCCAAACATTAGTAAAGAACATTCATGATTTATGTTCAACTATGACTTGTTTCTTGCAAGGAATTAATATACAAGTTTTACTGAACCTGTCCACCACAACATATAATTAATCATGACCTATTTTGGACATCGTTAAACCCCCTACAAAATCCATGGACACACTTTCCCATGGTTGAGAAGGTACTGGAAGTGGCGTATATAATCCCAACTTTTTGTTGTTAGTATTTCTTGTGGCGCACATAAGACACCCTTTTATGTACTTGGAAACTATTTCATTCATTCAACGAAAATAAAAATATCTTTGAAACTATGCTACTATCTTTCCTACCCAAAAATGACTAGAAATAAGAGATGTATGTTCTTCTCTCATTACACTCGCTCTTTCATCTCTGGGTATACAAAGTTTTCCAAGATGATATAAAAAAATATCATGCACATGATAATTCGATTCTTCATGTTCATTTCGATGATTTAATGTTTCATATACATATTTAAAATAATAATCTCTAGCATATTATTCAACATAAGTTTCATGAGCTAAAGAATTATGATTTAAAATTGTAGATGGATTAATCACTAGTCTTGATAAAATATTTACAACCCTGTTAAGAATACATTTCTCATACTTAATAACCAAATGAAATTGTTTTAAGAAACCCATCCACCTAAAATTCCATGAATGTTGTAGCTTGGTCTGGAACTACAAATAATATAATGGTTGATGATCTGTATGAATTATTCTCTCCTTCCCCATTAAGTAATTCTTCCATTTTTTCAAACTTAGTACCAAAGCATACAATTAAATGTGATATTTTGGATAGTTAATTACTACTTGCGTAAAATTCTCATAATGATAACAAATAGGTTTACCTCATTTCATCAAGAATAATCCCATGGCATATCCACCAGCATTGGTTTGAATATCAAATGGATGTTGCAAATCTAGCAGAGAAAAAACTGGTGTGATTCTTATCTTTTCCTTCAATCTCTCAAAGGATTTTTGTTTCTTTCCTCCCCATTGAAAGACCAGTTTCATGCCAATTTTAGGAAGAGAATCATTCTGCTGCAAATGAATTTCATGTTCAACCTCCCTCTTAGGAGGGAACCTTGTAGGTTCCTAAAATAACTCATCATATTTAGATATTATCTTTACCAATTCTTACTCATGATTTGGATCACATCCTCACAAATAATCTGATATATCTTCCTCTTTTTGCTTCACCATCATGAGAACAAAAAATTTACTATCATTTATGAGTCTCTTCATTTGTCCCGTGCCCACTAAATAAATATTAGTTTTAATAAGGTGATCTATGGAGATATATTCAATCTCGTCCTTGAAAAGGTGATACTTGTTCTCTTCACGATAAAATATAGCTTTCCTGTCAAATAGATAGAGACTACCAAATATAATGCCAAAAATTTCAAGTGGTATGACATCTAAATAAACCTCATCAAAGAATTTGGATGTAATTGAAAATAGGATATTACACTATTTTGTCACTTGCAAATTAACATCCTCACATAATCAACCTAATGGATATGGTTTCACATGAGGAATATTATCTAAACCCATTTTCTTAACAATTGCTTAAAATATTAAGTTAAATTGAGATCCACTTTCAAATAATGTATTCATATTTGTATGCTTCACTATAACCCTAACATGGAAAAGATCACTTCTCTTCTTCTAATCAAGAACACTTTCCAATTTAGCAGATTGAATGGAAGAACTAGAATTAGTAGTATATATACCCTTGCTTCCCATTGTTCTGATCTTAAATTCATCTCCTGAATCTAATCCTAGATCTTGTTGAGTTTTTGTAGGAGTCCTTTGCTTCCCCTTATCCTGGAACTTATTTGGTTGTAACTCTAGATGAACCTTCCAACAATGTGCCTCCTCATGTCCCTTCCTTTTGCAGTGAGAACATGTAGGCTTCTCTTCAACTTGATTCATTGTAGTTGATTTCTTACTCTTCCATTTTCCTTTCGAATTTTTAGAGACTTTGTGTGGATTCTTATCTTTGAGCATATACTTTACCTTCCTAGCTTCAATATGAGTAGCTTGTATTGATACTTCATAAATATTAGTAGGGTTAAACATCAATATGGTGTGTCAAAGATATGAATGCATACCACCAATGTATTTCAGAATATTTTCACAAGTATATAATGGAATTCCTAAAGATAATTCTTTCTTCTTAAATTCTTGTGTATATAACTGGACATTTTTCCCTTTTCCTTGTCTTATATGTTTTCATTCTATTATTGTAGTTTGTACATAAGCCAATCAATATAATTGTTTTCTTATTGCGGAAGTAAATTAATCCAAAGAAGAAATTACTTTACCCTGTTGAACGAGATCAACTTGTGTCGTAGTCTCCCACCATATCAAGGTTGTGCCACCCAAATGAACCAATTGTATTTTTGCAGTGTCACCCATAATATTTTGTACCCTACAATACACTTCAATATGCTTGATCCAATTTTCCAACTTCTCTACGTTCAATTATCCATCAGAAATTGACAAGTCAAACTTTACATCTAACTTTAATAAAGGGAAATCATGAGCATGAGAGAAAGACAATTTCTTCGAAGGCTTCTTTTTATGGGATGAGTGTTCACTTGATCCATTGGTATATGATGATTAGGACCATGGTGAAGAGGGTTTTGCAAGTTCCCCATCTTCACCTCCTCCTTCAACTTTTACCAAAGATTCTCCATCTCCATTCTTATGAACTCTTTGATACAAGTCATATATTATTTCCTTCATGGAATGAAGTGTATCCATAAATTCCTCAGGTCTCATGGGAGGATCTTCTCCTTCCTTTCCTTAGAAAACCATATCGCGTTTATGAAATATCCTTTGAATATCAGACTTATAACTCATAAGCTTTCCTTTACCAAGATTGAATATGGACCTTGTAAGCATTCACTTTCAAACACCTATCAAAAACATGGCTTTGATACCAACTTGATTTGAAAATCCTTAGATGTTAATTTATTCTTAAATACACATAAACATCCAACTTGAATTGAAATATACATAATCGCTTTGATTTTTTACAAATAATATGAACTTACTTATCAATCCAAATCCACTTTAATGATAAATAACTTGCAAGATAGCTAAGAAAAATAGAACAACAATAATAAAACACATACACAAGTTTGTTAATGGAGTTCACTCAACTTTGGATACATCTCTGGATCTGCTTCCAATCGAGAGACCGCTTTATTAATGCTCAAAGGATTGTGTTATTGCAATGACATTGTTATAAATTTCTCTATCTCATAGATAGAGTGGACCATTGAATTCCTCTCAAAAAACTGAGAAGAATGTGTATAAAGACCATATACATTCCTCAAGGAATCCTTTGGCACACATTACGGTGCAACCCCAAATTATAGATACCTCATGGCATGAAATTCGAGACACATATGCATAGCTTGGGTACACATATATAAATCCATGGTCTATCATACTCTTGTACCCTTCCTCAATCTAAGCGCTAGCTTAAATAAGGTGTCGTCCCTAACTATAATATGGATCTTTGGCAAACATTAATATAATATTTTTCACATGTCGTAATAAGTGCCACCTTTGGCGTAAGGGTGAAGGAATTGGTATAGGTGGGAGGAGGTGACGGGTTCGACCCCGTATACATCTCCCCTTTTTTCATTTAGTTAGAACTATATGTTAAATATAGTTCATGGCATTAACCAAAGTTTAACAACCTAGGCTAATATATGGGATGGCATATTATATGTGATTGTAATATGTTTATACACTGAGGTCTAGGGGTTTGTCCCCTCGACCTTTTATCCAACTAATACCATATTACAACTTAAATAATTATGTCACCATGTATGGTTAATTGAAAACTCCCATGGTGTGATGGTAAAGACTTTACTATTGTGTGGATGAGGTTCGGGGTTTGACTTTGGTCGACCAATAATTTTTTGATATAAAAAATCATCGTTAAGCTAATCGAGACTTCCACGTGGTGGCTCCCAATTTTTCCACCTGTGAAATTATGGTAAATCCAAATTCCATGTGTCCTTTCTCGATTGGTCCACTTGTACCTGTTCAGTTTCCATGGCACTCTCCATGTATCATGTTGTGGGATTGCCAGATATTTTACTTGGCACTTCATATATGAAACTTAGATTGATGATATAATGTAATGGAATCATCTTCAAATAATTCGAAAAACATTTTTTGTCTCGTTTCTGAGGAAGTTCTCAAGGAGTTAGTCTTGAAGTGAGTGTGTCTTCCATATTTTTAGTTTGATTTGCTACTCATGTCAATAGGGTCTTGGTGATAGCATGGCCTTAGTATCATGAGAGTATGTGTGCATGTTTTTCTTCAAAATTTGATTTGTAAGTTTTGATATGTAAAAACCCCATGCAGTAACCCATGTGCAATATAGGGAATATTGACCAACATGAAGGACTTTAGAATTCTCAATAATTTTCTACTCCAAGAACTTTCTCAATCCTTGGTAGCATTTGGAGATAAATCTGAAGAGACGGAAGAACAAGAGTTCCATGAACCAAATTTACAATAAGAATATCTAGAAGCATTCTTTTCTTGTCCTTGCTAATATGCAAGGGAGACTGAAGAATCATAGACAACATCCAATGGAGAGAAGATAATGGAAGCTTAAATTGTAGAATCCCTTGCAATTTTTTCTTTGTGTGAGAGCCAAGTCCTTGAACATCTATAGGGTGCGACAAAAGAAGGAATGCAAGTCATAAGGATGAGTGACTACATAGAAAATTGGTTCCAGGCAATCATTAGGCCAAAGTGCCACTCCTTTCTTCAGAAATGCTTGGCATCAAATGAATAATATCAATTGGTTTCTCATTTCTGGAAAGTCATTAAGGTATATTTTGTATATTTAGATATGAGGTTTTTTAGATTCTGTTACGCACATGGCTTCATTGGAAGTACGCCTATACTTGATAAAGGTTTCTTTTTTCACTTAGGGTAGGGTAGTTAATAAATACATCAATAAATTCTACATATAGTTGATTGGATTAGTTCCAAGTATATATTGAAATTTTAGTGTAGTAGACTCCTACAACAGTCTATGTTCCTATGGAAGGTTCCTACAAAAGGTTTCCACAACAATCTCTATTCCTACGGAGGGTTCCTGAAATATAATATTTTTTGGCTCCTATGATATCCTGTAGAAATTAGTCATATATTCAGTGAGTGCCAATAATATACACTCCATGAAAAACAATATGAGCAAGGGTCTGACAGTTACCATGATGTCGAACGGTTGATTTTATGTAATAGAGCATAGTCAACATTCCTACAACTAGACATTTCCTGTAGCATCCTATTTGAAGAGAACTTTTTGCACAAACATTGCCACTAGCTGAGACCAAACTAAGGAATTCCAAGATATGGGTGTTTTGAAAAAGTTGACAAATTAAGTAATACGTGGACAAAATTTCTAGAAAATACATAATGAAGGATTTATGGGATATCATTGAAGCCAATTTTTTCGATTTTTCCTATAGATTCCTACAACATATTCTTGTTTCGATAACGACCTCCAAGGTTTGAATAGTAGCACAACTTGAGACAAAATTTGGGCACATGGGTTTTGTTTGGAAATGTGTCAATATGGTTTCATGTTGCTTGTAACTTATGAAAATGGATTGTTTCCCAACATAGGTTTTTATACAACAATTCATAGTACATATTATACTATAGATTCTATAATTAGATGTTAGATCAGTCTTTTACAAGTTCATCATATACATCTTCAACAAAAAATCATTCCATCTCACACCTTCAGCAACAATTCCAACAGTCTTCGGAGATTCTTGTAGCAGATATATTTTTTCCTACAGTAGAATTCTTTGTTCCTACAATAGATTTCTTTATTTATGCAATATAATTCTCTATTCTTGTAGTAGACTTCTCTTTTCTCATAGAAGAATTATAACAATAACTCTATTTTCATCATTTCAATCCCTTTCTTTTAGTTTAGTAGCACATCTAGTTCCATATCTTGTACTAGGTACCATAAGATACAATTTCCTTTTTGCAGTCCAAGATTTCATGAAAGTAAACCTGAGGTAAAGCCACTTTTGAAACTTGTTATTTTGTTAAAAATGTAGGGAATTATGATAAGAGACTATTTTAATATGGCATGCATATATCCTATGATACCACTTTGTTTTATGAGCATTCACTTTGTAACTTACCTTTTTGATATGCTTCATCTCTCATCCTTAACCCCCTCATCATTCTACTCTACCATTGTAAAACCATTCCCCTAATTCATGACACTTTCCATTTTGATCTAGTATGATGATACTTTGACTATAATGAGTATTATGGTAGTTTTGTTACTTTTTTTATAGGATACAAATATGGTTCATTGGGAAAAAAAATATGAATGGAGGATTCCACTCTATAGGCCAAGGGCATAGAGCTTTGTTCTAAACCATCATAAGATATGTCACAAGAATGGCTAAAAAAACACAATAGAAAAACATACACAATATCCTATTTAGTATGCTATCTAAAGTATCACCAAGTACAAATATGCAATAGTAGAATACAACCAAAATAAGCAACAAGATTTTGTAGGTGTCTTTAAAGTAAGTCTGAAAGAGATGAGAAATCATTTCTATGAACATGAATCTTTTACATGTCACCTTGTTGACCTACCATGTCCATACTTGATCATTTTTTTCACTTCCATACTAAGCATGCTAAACCCATTAAGCAAGTATAGTCAAAGTAAATAAGGTTTCTCTGACTATGAGATCAACATTTCCCTACTTTATTGGCATGAGAAAATGTAAAATCTTAGGTGTGGGGGAGATGTTGGGTTGCCAATATGCCATCCTTTTTTCCATTCGAATAATTCATTTTGATAATTTAACCTCAACATTTACTCTGTTATTTCCATTCCTACCTTAAATTTTCACAAAAGCTCCATGGTACACCCCAATATGGTCAAGTAGTTAATTATCATGTATTTCCTTCATTTATAGTGAATTAATGAGAATTGTAAGTTGGTTTTTTTAATTATGGTTCTATGAGTTCAGTAATGCAACTCTGTAGCACAAGTCGGTTCCTACAACACCATCATTGTTCCTTATACTTCCACATGTCCAATGAAGAAATAGGATCATAGATATCATATATGGATGCTTATAGATGGTTATGTACCCATCAAATAATTCTTAGGTCGCATGTGTGAGTCTCCAATATAGATATGATATATATGGGAACATAGATATCATATTTGGATGTGATTTATGGTCAATTGAAGATAGATCTTGAAACTCCAAGACATGGATTTTGTGCAACACGGTCCAAATTGGTTTCCTAGTGAATTAATTTCCAAAATTCGAAATGGTTTGGGAGATATGGGAGGAAGTTCAAGGTGTATTTTCCAAGACATCCTGTATTTAAGCCTCTTGTGGACAAATTTTGGAATGTGGTTTTGTCAAATATTATGTTGTTGGTTTCCATACTATTCAAGCATATCCAAAAATCATTAAGTAACCTTACTTTCCTTAATCAAGTTTGTGATGATTGTATATCTATGTATTTGGGATCTGGTCTCATTTTGTTGTAACTATTTTTCTTCTTTATTTTAAAATCCATATGTATAAATGTAAGGAAGATCATTGTAATGAGATAGTAGAGGAGAGACTAAAGAGACAATCAATGTAATCATGGGGAGAATTATGGAATAAAGAACTTGTTGCATATCAATAACTTTCCATTGTATTCTTTCTTGGCAGTGTATTCCAAGAGAGGAAGGGCCCCCTCTCTGGTATATGCTTCCCAAATATTTCATTTTCTATTGTGTGAGTTTATTTTATTTTTACATTGCAATTTCAATTTCATGCCATGTGGAGTGAGAATTAGTTCTATGTTAGTCCATGTTAATTTTTCTTGAGATTAATATAAACATCAATAATCTTCTAGAGTATTGTTTTCTAATCCAACCTCGGGTTCTACTAGACAACTCATGTTGGATAAAATTGATCTCAAGAGGCCGTAGTTTTTACTTAAGAAGCTTGTTTTTAGTTTTTCTTTAAGAATACAGTTAGATGTGTAAGTTCAACAGTAAGCATGCTTTGCTTCTAGTCCTTTGGTTGGTTTTGATAAGGAAATGGACTACCCTTCCAGAGAAGATCTAAGCTACTTGGAACCACATTACTACACATACTTGGCATGTAATTCATCGCTAACAAAGTTATCCATGCAGTAGAAACTTCCTTGCACATAGTTGACTCTAAGTGTGTTTACATTTTATGCAAGTGTGGTGTAACAATTTATTTTCCAACACTTCTAAGACTTAGTTGTGCATATCTTTTTCCCAAATACTTGGATATAAAATTGATAATAAAATGAGACCAGATCCCAAATACATGGATATAAAAAAATACCAATCTGAGCAGTACCTGTTTCTAGAAATTTAAGAAATCATAGTTCTTTTTGTCTGTCCTCAACAATATTGTGATGATTGAATAAATATTTTAGAGATTTTACTTCCAATCTCATCTAATTTTTCCCTCAAGCTAAGAACTATAGTTCAAGTACCCTTTTTTTGATCTCCTCTATTATAGAACATTGTGGGATAGTAAAAAAAAATGATTTCACGATGATTTAACCTTATTGACTACCCACTCAGATAGACCACATATACAATTTTACGATTGGGGGTGAATTTAACAAAATGGAGCCCATATAGGCATATAGGGTGTATAATAATGTTGAGGTGGTAGAGGTTTTCCAATATTCAAACTAGTTGATATATTTTGATAGATTTCAAGGGTATGATGATAAAATTGCCATGGGATTTGCACTCAATTTATAAAACATCAGAAACTAGGATTGTATCACTTCAGTTAAATGCATGGAAATCCAATTAAATGAACTTGTGATAATTAGGGTGTCATGCCTCCTAATGGGTCTTTCTTGTGACAAGGAATATAGGTAGTTTACCATCGATGCAAATAATGTACTCTCCCTATGTTGGTACAAGCCAAATGAAAAAAATAATGGGGTGAAGAGGGAGGGTTTTCCAAAGCCTTAGGATGAGGTTCCCTAGCACCTTTTCAAATACATACCTTATGAGGGAAGAATAGGAATGTTATATTATTACCATTTCAAGTTTATTACTAGTTGAGTAACTTGTTCCATCAAAGGACTGAAGAGAAAATCAATATTCCCTACTTTGTAATACAATCCCTGAGAGAAGTGAACACCAAAGTAAACAAAGGGAAGGAGGAGGCACTAGCCCACCATGGCCTCATCAAGCACATATTTTATGATGCCTCAGGGAGGTAGACAACAATCATGTCTTGGGAATATTTTATTAACACGATTATCATAAAAGGATTTAAAAAATCACAAAAAAGAGTTAAGGAACCCAACCTTAAGAGAGCCCCAGGAAAAAAGAAGAAGGATGGGAAAGAATAAGAATACAGGAGAAGGAAATCACGGAAGAGGATATAGATGGAAGATGAGGACGATGAAATAAAAGTAATACTACAAAAAATGGGGACACCTGAAAATAATCCCTTGAAAATTAAATAAAGTTGTAAATCTATAACAAGAGGTGGTAAGACCTCAATAAGGGCCAAGACCATATCCTAAATATATCCTAAGATGATCACCCCTCTCTCTACCAAAATAGTAGACCTGAAGAAGGAACATATCCCCATAAAAGACCCTTTAGAGTCTTAAGAGGAGAAAAAGAAAAAAAAATCAAAGACAAATGAAACAAAAATGTAGGTTACTCTAAGTGAGTTGGAAGAATTAAGGAATAAGTCCCTCAAATGAAAAAAAATTCAAAATCCAAGAGAAGAAAAATTAAAGAAATTGGAGGAAGGGAACTGAAGTGTTTGACTTGGAGAAACAATTTTCCAATATATAGGAGAAATTTTAGTTCATGAAAATGCATAATATGGACAATACAAGGTAGCTAGAAGTTGAAAAAAAATACTTAAAAGAAGATATGGAAAAACCAAGAAAGAATTGGCTAGACAAATTGAAATATTTGAATTCTTAGAGTCCTTTGTCACCAAGATGACATAATTGGTAGAGGAAATGTGTGATCGTAGGTATCTATCCATGATTTATAGCCTCTTTCTCAAGGAGAAGTGGCAAAAATAATAGATTGGCATGTTGGTGAAACACCACCTCTACATGATAGATACTCCTAGGGATTTCATAAATACCCACCAAGAAAGTAATGGGGAAGAAAGGGTACAAATTTAGTGAATTTTATCTAAATAATTTTTTTCTACTTCACCCCTACAAATGGTCACTTAATCCATATGTACAGGAAGTCCATCTAAGAGCCTTATTCTCTTCAAAATATCGTGAAGAGATGAGACTTTTTTAAGTTTAGAAGTATAGATAAAAAGAGGTCGGAAGCCACTTGTGGATAAGGGTAGATCTCATCGGGCCTAAAGAACTCATTAGCAGCCATGTGTCCCTAACCTATGACACACATACCATCCCATTTTGGAAGAAAAACAAAGAGGTTAAATTTCCCATTTTGAAGACACCACCAGACTATATATAGGAAATGAGGATCCCTAGCACGACAAACCCGATGGAATGTCCTTCCCCATGACCATCAAGGGGTTGAGTCTCATGTTGTAACTTTTTCATTGATCTCAAAGTATTGATGATGTCATCTATGTCATATTATGGAATTACAATACACACAACATTTCCAAGATTGATATATATATATATATATATAGGTCTACAAGTATATTAAAAAAGTGGTACATGTGAAAAAGTAAAAAGTGAAATGGTGGTTTCAAACCCATGGGTTTGGGGTATTTTCCCATGATATTGGGAATCAATTATTTAAATAAGGAAAATTTCCCTTCATGAAGGGTTATGAAAAAAATATAAAAAGAGAAATCATTGAGGGAAAATGTGTGTGTGAAAAATGGATTAGCAAAGATTGAATTGTGAAATCATTTCCAGGTCATCTTGAAATTTTCGTGGTAAATATTTTTCTAAGATGTTTCAGACCTTCTAATTTGGAAGAGAATGAGAGACATCATTGTGTATATGTGTTACAAATTCTAGATGCTAGTTCTCTATAATTTCGAATATATGCCCTATGGAATTTAGGGTTCCTGAATGATCTTGAAATTAATTTCAATCAGGTCAGCTTGGAACTTTCACTATAACTTATTTTATGGGATGTTTCAGACCTTGAAACTTTTTAGAGACAGAGGGGAGATATTGGTGTACATGTGTCACAAATTTCAGATTCTGATTTGGTATATTTTCAGAGATAGCCTTGTGGAAGTTAAGGTTTCTAAATGTCCTGAGATAAATTGCAAATAGGTCATTTTGGCTCTTTATCTATAACTTATTTTATATGTTTTTTCATACCTTGAAACATAAAAAATGACAAACATGAGAGTGTCGTGTACATGCGGTTTATCAAAACAAGATTAACAACTTGGGGTATATACTTTCAACATAAGGGATAACAGTGGATCCCAAGAAGAAAAAAGCCATTAAAGGATGGTCAGCGCCAAGAAATGTCACAGAGGTTAGATAATTCATGAATATTTTCGATTATTACCAAATATTCATAAAATGATTTTCAAAGATTTCAAGTCAAATCACTTCTTTGCAAAAGAAGGGAGTGAAGTTCAAATGTAATTCCAAATGTGAAGAAATCTTTCAACAGCTGAAAGACATATCGACAAGTGAATCTATCTTAAAGATTTCATATTTGGGTGAATACTATTTTGTGTGCACTGGTGCATGCAAGGAAGGGATGGGTAGAGTTCTCAGTCAAAAGGATCATGTGGTATTCTATGAATTCAAAACATTAAAAGAGCGTGAGTGAAATTATGATACACATGACTTGGAGTTAGAAACAATTATACATGCATTGAAAATGTGGAGACATTACCTCATTGATAAGAAATTTGAGCTAAGGACATGCCTCTGAGGTCTGAAGCATTTGTTTGGACAACCAACATTAAATGCTAGACAAACTAGATGGATTGAATTTCTTAGTGAGTATGACTTTGAAATTAAGCATATAAAAGGAAAGGAAATTCAAGTGGTTGATGCACTCAGAAGGAGAGCATATGAAGTGCATATTGCATCCATCAACATGTACAAGACAAATAGAAAGATAAAATTGTTGCAACAACAAATTCAGATCAACAGTATCTCAAATTAAAAGAGACATTAGAACAAGGTAACTTCTAGTAGAAATTTAATTATTATGAGATGAAAGAAGATGAATTTCTCATGTACAAAGGAAAAGTATATGTTTCGAATTCTAATGAGATAAAAAATGCAGTGCTGAAGGAAATGAATAATGTTCCATATGTTGGACACCCGAGATATCCTAAGACAATTGCAGCTATGAGAAGCCAATATTTTTGGCTAGAAATGAAGAAGGAAGTGGCTAATTACATAGAAAGATGTCTAGAATGTCAGAAAGTGAAGACTGAGCATAGGAATCTAGTAGGGTTTTTGCAGCCATTTCTCATTTTAGAATTGAAGTGGGGAGTTATTATAGTGGATTTTATTAATAAGTTGCACAAAACAATGAAGAAACATGATTCAATCATGGTGGTAGTGGATAAATTAACTAAGGAAATATATTTTATTCCGATGAAGACAACACAAAAGGAAAAAAATATTGCATAAATATATATATGAAAGTATTTTCTAGGCTACACGGGGTTCTGAAGACAATAGTTTTAGATAGAGATCCAAAGCTTACTTCAAATTTTTGGAAGGGTTTGTTCAAGGTATTTGGGACAAATTTCAATCTTAGTATAGTGCATCATCCAGAGTCAGATGTGAAAATAGAGAGGACTAACATGATAATTGAGAAGATGATTAGAATGTATGTGATGGACCAACCATCAAAGTGGGAAGATTATATTCATTTGATTGATTTTTCTTACAATAATGGGGATTGAGCCTCATAAAAAATGACTCTGTTTGAAGCATTGTATAGAATAAAATGTAACACACCAATAAGTTGGGATAATCCAATAGAAAAAATGGTTGTTGGGCTAGATTTGTTAAAAGAAATGGAAGAGAAGATGGAAAATATCAAGAAGAATTTAAAGGTTTCACAAGATAGGTAGAAAATTTATGCAGACAAGAATAGAGTGTTTAGATATGTCAAAGTGGGAGAACATGTGTTCTTAAAAGTAAAGGAAAAGATAAGTTTACTAAGATTAGGAAGTTTCCTGAAGTTGGAATCAAGATATTGTGGGCCTTTTGAAATATTAGAAAAGATAGGACTAGTTGCATACATGTTAACATTTCCTACATCCTTGAGAGTGCATAATGTATTTCATGTATCATTATTAGATAGGCGTCCAAGGGGTAATTATCCATGTATATTAATTCAACCGATTTTCCTAAAATTGTTATTTCTATATGAACCTTCTAATTTCTAATTGAGTGTTACCAAAGCCAATCATTGGATACATGTAAGAGCGTGAGTGTGAGTAGTCACATCCCATAGTTAGTGGGCACATGGGGGTTGAGT
Source organism: Picea engelmannii (assembly GCA_009831015.1). Lineage (NCBI taxonomy): Eukaryota > Viridiplantae > Streptophyta > Pinopsida > Pinales > Pinaceae > Picea > Picea engelmannii. The sequence goes on from ML793949.1 coordinate 207,281, forward strand.
ACAATCAACTTGGGGAACTATATGAGTCAACCAAGCAAGCCAAAAGGAGAGAAAAATTGTATGGGTTGCTACATTAGTTTTTACACAATGAGTCAACTTTTGAGCACAAGGATCAAGTAGAGATAAAGGAAGACAACTTGGAGATGGTGTAGCCATGGAGGGTGAATTATAGATCTAGAATATTGATAGCATTTTGGAGTTGAATATTGAATATTGATAGAATTTTGGAGTTTAATATTGAAGAACTATGTTATCGGGCCTAAAGAGTGAACTCATGTGTGATTTGCACTAAAAAAACAAGTGTTTGTTGTTGTTGTTGATAGTTTTTCATATAACATAATTACCTTGAGTTCATAGTTGAGATATTCCTAACTACCTATGCCAGAGAGACTATGATAAATGAATGCGATACTCAATGGACTGATATCATTAAAGGGGTACATTTCTTGGGTTGTGCAAGTCAAGAGGAAGATAGATGGTAGAAAATCAGGATAACTATAGGAGAATCAGAGTGGGTTGTGAGTTTTATGAGCTATGAGTGGACAATGAGAGACCACCCTATTTTTTGGATTACTAGCCTCAACTCGAGGTTGACTAGCTATTGAGATTCACAACAATCAGTATATGGTTGGGTGTAACGTCCATCACAATCAGTTGGTTGCACAACAATTTTAAAATATAAGTGTTTGATCAGTTTTGTGTCTTGTATTTATGAGTTAAATTGTTGTGCATAAACTCTGTTTATTTGAGAATGATTTATATATTGTTGTGTTGAGTTGCATCTCATTTATAATTTATATTGTTGTAGATGAATATAATTAATTGTAATAAACAAAGTTAAATATGTATGTGAATCGTAGCTGCAAGCTACAAGAATTTATTTAGCTGTTAAAATTTTTCATTTTTGTAAGTTTTTTGCACCATAATGTGCCTCGATTGGGCTACGGGACATTACATGTTGACCTAGATATAGATATGGTATACAATTATCATGAACTCACACTATTTATACATTCACAACAAATATAAAACAAAAACAAATCAATAGTGAGGCAGACATCCAAACAATCACTTAAGAATTTGGAGATTCTCCCCAAGTGAAAGCAACAAATTTTGCAAATTTATTTGAATAAGAAAGAATCCTCATCCCATTACACCATGGAAAATAATGAAGACAAAAATTCTAAAATATTTTAGTTCCTCATTAGGGAAATCAAAGGAGGAATAAAAATGAAGAACACCAATCATTTTTATCTTCCTCACTTCCATGGCCTTACTTTAGAAGGCCCTCACACTTTTATTTTTTATTTTAAAGTTGTTTACAGGACCAATGATTATGAATATGATGAACATAACATCAATCTCTTTCCCTCTACATTGATGGAATCATCCTTGAGATGGTTCATGAGTCTAGATGGAAACAACATCGAAAGTTGGGAGAAAATGAAGAAAACCTTCATTGAATAGTATAGGGACTACTTCAAATATAGGGACACAAGAGATGAGATATTCAAAATGATCAAAGGAGAGAATGACTATTTGGAGGACAATAAGAAAGGTTATAACTTACTTACACAAGAGTTTGTAATTTCATAGTGTATAATAATTCATTCAAACTTGTCTTGGTAAGAGGGGTAAGAGAGGAACTCATGGAGCCCTTAAATCTTCTTACAGATGGAGACATATTCATGTTAGAGTATGAATATATCAAGAAAGTATTCAAAAAATACTACATCTCTACAAAGAAAAAAAAGTAGGAATGGTAGTAGTGTGGTAATGCAATCATATAACTCTACAACTCGAGGGGTAAGAGAGGAACTCATGGAGCCCTTAAATCTTCTTACAGATGGAGACATATTCATGTTAGAGTATGAATATATCAAGAAAGTATTCAAAAAATACTACATCTCTACAAAGAAAAAAAAGTAGGAATGGTAGTAGTGTGGTAATGCAATCGTATAACTCTACAACTCTTACTAAAAATGGATACATGAGGCTTGTTGGATGTTGTGGATTGTAAACTAGTATATTTATTTTATATCTATGTTATGCATTATTGTAGATTATATTTTTGTTGATATATTGATTATTGGGATAACAGAGTTCAATCTGAATGCTCTGAATACCTGCCATAATATGTCTCCATGTTGAAGTGTTAACCAACAATGAAATTATTCTTTAGTCACAAGAGTTGTACAAATAATTCTATTACTGTGTGGAACCATGACTAAGTTTTTTTATGTGATGGTCCATTAATGGATTCATTTATACTAAAGGAGGACAATGGTTGTGAATGAAGGATGGATTAGGGTACTTGTGCTCAATAGTGTCCAATTATTTTTCTACAGAAGAATAGATAGTGGTGGATGTGTAACTTCAATAGTTGTATCATTCTAAGTCAGTGAATTTTATGTAGTTATATTATGTAGTATAGGTTTTGGAAAGTATGCATTATCATCTTTGCATGCAAAGATTAATCTCCATTATGAATTTAATCTGATATTCGGGGGGGGGGAGGTCCTCTTGCAAAACACACACACACACACACACACACACACACACACACACACACACACACACACACACACACATTTAAAGTGTATGTTCTTTGGCACATACAGAATTTTTTCTATATTATCTCTTGAAAATGTGTTTTTTTCTTGAAAAAATTGTATATTGAAATGATTTTTTTCAAAGGTTAAAACATCTATCTTGTCTACAACTCGCATAATAGGGAAGGAGATTGTTAGTGAAAATTATTGGGTGGATTTTATAATTTTTCATCAATGGTTATTAACAATTAAGGAAAGAAAACAGACAAATCACTACGATTCTACCCTACAATTTTGGGAAGAGAACTATTATTGAAGCAATGTTAACAATTAATCTAAGATTAAAACATTCAGAAATATGTGAATGGAAAAAATATACCATTAATTATTCTATTTTAGATGTATTTATATCAAGTCATGTATATATTCATGTGATTTATTAGATAACTTTTTCATACTAAAAGTTTACATACTTATAGGTTTCAAACTTTACTCAACAAGAAAAATACAAGTTTCTATCTTCATACTTTTAAGTACTTTGAATTCCTCCCAATAATAATCAATCCACTTATTGACTTAAGTACAATTGAATTCCTCCCAATACTAATTGCAAAGCATTCTCTTCATTAATATTGGATTTGGTTCTCTCCTCTTTGATTGTAAGTTTTTTATGGCATAGATAAACAACCAAGAAAGTTAACTATCATCCCAATTTTGAATTTGATTTTTTGGTTTCTTTTCATTTGGATAAATGACAAAGAGAAAAACATTTTTTTAGTTTCTATCTTCCTTCCAACATAAACACTAATTAAAAGAGATTTTTAATTACAATAATTTAAATAGAGATTTTTTTAGAGATGCATTCTTTCATGTCTACCACATATAATTAAAAGAAAAAAAAAAATTAGCATGTTTCTATAAACTTATATTTCTATATGTTTTCATTTTAGTAATAGTAAAATCAAATAATTTGTTTAAACTAGCTTTGCAACCTTATAATAAAAGAAAATTGCAATAAATAAATAAATAAATAATTGTAAATATTTACCTAATATAACAATACAAAATTATTAAATTATTCAAATTTACTTATTTGTAATAAATAAATACACAATAATCACTAAATACTAAATAAATTATAAAATAAATTTTACTAAACTTTTTCTTAAAAATAAAATCATAATCAACTCAAACAAAAAATTTACACACTTCTTCAATTTAATTTTTATCATTTAATATTTATATTTAAATATAATTGTGTGCCCTTGAATTTAATAAAAACATAAATTAATTTTAAAAAATATATATCATTTAATATTTATATTTAAATATAATTATGGACCCTTGAATTTAATAAAAATATAAATCAATTTAAAAAAACCAAAAAAAATGATAATTTTATTTAAGAAAACAATTTTATCAAAAAAATTCAATTTAAAAAAAAACATGATTATCACCAATTTCAAAACTGAAACTCATCCATCCATCTCTATTCTTTTTTATCTTTATTCATTTATTTTTTTTCCAAAAGATCCTATAATATCTAGTTGACAAGTAGGATTATAAAGATTTAAGTTCAAAACCAATGATTGTTATTTATTGAATTTAAAAATTCCAAATTCATATGATTTCTTTATTCCACTTATTTGTAATAATTTCATAATATGAAAGATTCAGGTCAACCATTCATTTTCTATTCATTTATTTTTTTTCCAAAAGATCCTATAATATCTAGTTGACAAGTAGGATTATAAAGATTTAAGTTCAAAACCAATGATTATTATTTATTGAATTTAAAAATTCCAAATTCATATGATTTCTTTATTCCACTTATTTGTAATAATTTCATAATATGAAAGATTCATGTCAACCATTCATTTTCCATGGAGTTGATGTACCATGCAAATCTATTAAAATTTCATAATTTCTATCTCGTCATCTTTACCATTTATAAGAGGTGGCTGATAAGGCCTTTACCATTTATAAGACGTGGCCGATAAGGCTCTTAACTTTAGAATTCTATAAAAATGACCCTTTGCTATCAGCATTTTTTTATATAAATTGTATTTTTTATATAAATTGAAATATATGTCAAAACACATGTTTATTTTTCATTTTTTTCTAACTATGTATCATGTAAATCTATTGAATTCTTATAATTTTTATTTTATTTTATTATTATTATTATTAAATGGTAATCAATAATAATTAGTTAAAATGATACTAAATCTAAAATCAAATCCACTAATTACCATTATAACCCAAAAATATATCTAACAACTCACATACCCAATATACTTATCATTTATAAAACCTGATATACTTTACTTATTATTTATAAAAAATTACTTATTATTTATAAAAAAAAACCATGATATACTTATCATTTATAAAAAGAGACTCGTAAAACTACCAACAACTTTTGGATTTGATAAAAAAGACCCTTTGTTAAGGGAAATTTCTATACAAATTAGAGCATATAAGAAGAGACGCCTGATATACTTATCATTTATAAGAGACTCATAAAACTACCAGCAAATTTTGGATTTGATAATTAAATTATTTCTTAAAATGTTTAGACTATAGCTTATATCAATTGTATAATTAAATTTTAAAAGTTAATTAAACCATTGACAAAGTGTTATTGAGCATTTAATTAATTATTTCTTAAAAAATAATTTGATTAATTCAAGTAGGAGATCTCTTTTAAAAAACTAAAAACGTTAATTTTAAACAACGTCCGTTAATGCTTATGTTTTTCCAAGAGGAAAATTAAGTTCTCTATTCTTTATCTCTTATCGTTATTTAGTAAACCATTTCAATTTATATTTTATTGATGAAATGAAAAAATTGACAACTATTTTGTCAATAATTTATGTTTTTTTTAATGAAATAAAAAAATTGACAATGAAATGCTCGCATTAAGACATTAAGAAACATCTTTTTAAATATATTAAATAAATAATCAATTTTATAATTATGAATTTCAATGTTTATATAACGTATTTTAAAGATATAAATACTAATTAAGTAATTATAGATTTTAATAATAATTTCAATAATATATATATATATATAAATTGAAGTCTTATTTCTTAAAAACATTTTTTTTTTGTTTTTTAGTTATAATTAAAAAATTTATATTAAAACTCTTCTCGATGGGTGTGTTAGTGAGCATGTGTGTTAGTGATCAACATCTCGTCATCGGAGGATGATTCGAAAAGATTTTTTAAATGACAATGGTTGAGTTATTTTGCATGTGTTATTTTACCATTTAGGAAAACTGATGAAAGAGGAAGAATTAATGAGGAAACATAAGAGCCATAAAGAAAGATACAGATCTAAACATAAGCATGAAGAACAAAAAACCATAAACACTAATGTGATAACGGAGTTCTACAATCTCACCTATGTCTCCTGGCATTTGTCTCAGTGGGTGAGTTTTACTTATTTATGTTCGAAGCTTTAAATGTACATCATGAAATTTCCAAAAAGGTTAAAAACAGATCTGGTCGTGGTCTACCGGATCTCAAGAACCCAACAAAACTGACGGCACTAAAATCGGATGAATGAAGCTCCCAGAAATGGCCCGCAAAGGTGTTCTCCTCAATGGCTTCCCTGCATAAAAATGGCTTTGGCTCAACAATCCTTCAGTACAAACCTATTATGAACCTCCTCTCATGGCTTCAAGAGCCTTTGGTTTATATACGCCTGAAGTTGGTAACCATATCCCAACTTCCCCCCAAGATCTGGCCTAAAAAAGGGCCCAAATTCCTCCAAAAATGGATTAAATCTCCCAAATGTGGCTAATAATCCATTAAAATCTTTAACATAAGGTATAAAAACCCACTTTAACAAATAAATAGGGTGCAACCCCTTATTCACAAGCTCATAGTCACATGGTGTGCTCCATGTGGCCTAGCGTTGGGCTAGCGTGTTGACCCCTTTATCCGTTAGCTCCTGGTCATAAGGCTCGGCCCATGTGGCCACGACCTCAAAGCTCCATGTGCATAGCAGGTGTTAAGCCCCTAGATTCCAGCCTGTGGTTATGCCCCTTGGTTGACGGGCTAGCCCGACTGACCAAGGCTAATCCCATAAACTTTGCGCCACGAACTATACCCAAGTCATATGCGATACGTTGAAACCATGGGCTATACCCATACATCTGTGCCAAACCACATCAAAGGTCCAGTCATATGGAAAATTCACATACGACTGCACCAAATCTCAACGGTCATCCGTGCAAGCCGAGCAGGGTCATGTGTCACGGTTCTATGCGCCAAACATTAAACTAAATCGGGGCTATAATACAAATCGCGCCAACGTATAAGGAGTAGGGGCTTATTACGTGGTCATATGGTAATGTTTTTTGTTGGGGGCTGGGGCTAGGCCCCAACCCTTTCTCTGCCCAAACGAACATTGACGTGATTTTAAATATAAACTCGACACATTACATATCAAGGACCACCAAGGGCGTGCTAGTAGCCCAACCCTGCTAAGATACTAGCCCGGAGGAGAGGTCACGGGGTCGAATCCCGTAGAGTCCAAAGAACTTTTTCCACATAAAAAACAAACCAATAAATGTGTGCACATGGCAGCCCATGACTGGGCCACGTGGCACCATTTCATTCGCCCGCCTGTACGCCACGTGTCCAATGCGGATTAATCCACATGTTTTCCCATGTGTCTGCCCAGTCACATGCCACTATACCTGCCACGTCTTCCACATGTTGTTCGACTATACGACCCTGCCACGTCAGTCGTACGGACATGCCACATGTCACCCTTGCAGTGGTGACACGTATCACAATATAAATGGTCCACTTGTCACCATCAACTTTGCAGTCAGCGCCAACGCAACCTGCCACGTCAGTTGTATGGTTGTATGGCCTGTACAGTCAGCGAACACATCAACACTATATGGACTGTACAAATTATACAGTTAACATTTGTATTTGTCTGTTAGGAAAAATGAACAGATCTCCATATCTTGGTCATACGACATCCGTTTGATCCCGTTCAAGTTGCGTTGAGTTTGTAACGTCGAGGTATACACACACGTCTATTTTGAAGAGATTCTAAGCAATTTGATTTTTAGGCCTTTCTGAGCCCCATCTGGCTCCTGGATCCAATTCTAGATCACACCTCCCCACTAAAGAACTTTTGGTCCTCCAAAAGGTTACAAAATGAACCTTATTGATTACTTACTCATAAGGATAAAAAAAAAACACTATGTTTTACAAAAATGATGTTAGAACAAGTCATCATTACAACATGTGTGATTACATTAATGGAAGCAAAATACAATGAAGATGTAACATCCACTTTTGGAAAAACCAAGTAGTTGTTTTCTTTCCTTCATGGTGTTCCTCTTTCTTCGCTAGTAATCCCTCTTCCTTTGTGAGTACATGTGAAAACCTTTTGTCCTTCTTTGGATGAAGCTCCAGATTAAGCTTCCAACATTTAGCCTTTTGGTGTCCACCCCTGTTGTAATAAGTGTAGTGGGTTTTTGGCATCCAGACTTGTTTTCCCTTCTCTTTATTCCATTGTGGAGTTGAGTCTTTATGTCATGTCTCCTTCCTATTGGACATAAAATTCATGTACAAAGATTTTATCTTCCAACACTTTTCCACCCAATGCTTGGGTGAATGACAAAAAGTACAAGGATAAATATTCCACAAGTTTCGGATTACATGATTATGTTTTTTATAATAAAAAAGACAATTGGAAAAACCCTGACCATTATACCTGTCTTACTGATCTTCACTTTGCTTTGGAGATGACTTGCATTCACTATCACCATCAGGGAGTGATACATCATAATCTTTTGTCAATTGTTCCTGCAATGACTTAGGATGATCATTTGAAGAATTACTTTTTTCCAATGTTTTGGATTCCATCTTGGAGAATGCTCCAATCTCCTCTTTGCCATATCCCAATCCTAAATAACGAGGTCTTTCCATAACCTCTATGGGATTAACGATACCTTGGCCCTTATTTCCAATGTCCTTTCCTTCATAACCCATCTTGGTTATCAATTTCAAACCTATACCTTTGGTATGTTTTTCAAATGCACCAAAAGAACCATCTTGATGAGAACTATGCGAAATTGATGAATGACTTCCACTGCATACCTCATAGATTTTTTCTAAATTCATTGTAGAAGAAATTTCCTTCAATTATTCTTCACCTTTGTTGTTCTTTGAATTTTTCCCTTGAACCAATCTCTTTTGTTCCAAGTAGTCTTCATACAAAACTTTCACCATATCCGACATGGCAAAGAGAGTTTTTCACATATCCTTCTCATATTGAGAAAGTCCCTCTCTAGATGCCATTTTCTCAACTGACATGAAATTTTCCCTGGTAAACATGAAAACTCAAATACCAACCATCAACTAGCTCTGATACCACTTGATCCGAAAATATCTTTTAAACAACAATGGTTGATTTATCTTGCATGTGTTATTTTACCATTTAGGAAAATTGATGAAAGAGGAAGAATTAATGAATACAAAAAACAACCATAAAGAAAGATACAGATCTAGACATAAGAATGAAGAACAACAAACCATAAACACCAATGTGATAACGGAGTTCGAAAATCTCACCTACGTCTCTGGGCCTTTGTCTCAATGGGTGAGGCTGTTAAGAACCAAACATCAATATAGCATAGAAAAACCTCAGGAAAAGTACTCAACGCCTTGAAAAAGAGATAATTTCAGATAATAAGCCTCTTCGAGGGGGAAACCTCCTTTTACCCCACTTAAATTTTCAAGTACAAGATG
>ML793949.1:220776-270244 GCA_009831015.1 Picea engelmannii
TTAGGAATGTGGTTGGTCTTCAAACCAAAGTTGGAGTTTCTCCATTCTTGATTCACCTTCCTTGTGTCCTCATAATGAATTTCATGGGATGCATTTTCACTTTCGGGTGTCTTCTCTGTTACGAAAATTTTCAATACTTCCATGATCTTAGCTTCCATTGAATCCATCTTAGTATCCAACTTAGCTTCCATTGAATCCATCTTCTTTTGTAGTTCATTTATGTCCCTACGCATTTCTTCACCTTCATCAAGAGTCCGATTAGGATTTTCTAGAGGCTTAATTGGTGTAGAAGGTCCCTTTTTTGGTGGCATGTTGGCCAAGTATCACTTTTGAATCTTGATTTTGAGGCGGTTCTTCTAGACAATATTTATTCTGTTCTATCTCCCAAGTTTCATCCCTTCTGGGTATGAAACTTTCTTTTAGGTAGTTCTCTTATATTTCTTCTCTGTAATGCCACAGGTCTGATCAAAATTGGTTGTGCCAAGTGGAATTTACGGTAACTTCCTCACAACTTGCAAATTTTTGTCCTTCCCAAGAGATCTCACTTGTATAGCATGCCCCACACAAAATAATTGATATCAAATTCTAAAACTTGCACCCAAAATACTACAAACTGTCCACGATCCAATGAAAGCAGTCCCACTCAATTTGGATACTCTAGAAAGAAGTTATGATTGTTTTACCTAGAACACCTTCTTGAGACTAGTCAAATACCCTATCTTACAAAAGGTGTATCTACAAATTTAAGATGACCCAGAAGCTGAAATTTTTACCACAGATACCTTACTAATTTCTATAAATGGCCTCTGGAGCTCAGGGTCTGAAACGTTACAGAATAGGTTATATAGCAAAAATTCCGCAATGCCTCATTTCAGGATGATTCCAGAATCCTATCTTGTATAGGATGTATCTCCGAAAGTATAAGGCCTCAGGAGATGAATTTTGAACCCAACATACATTGATCCGATTACTAAATATCCTCCAAGTCGTTCCTTCTGAAACATTGTAGAAAAAAAGTTATATCAAAAATTCCACGGTGTCTCAGATGTAGCAGTGAAACCCCAAGACCTTGAGCTCTGATTCCATATGTTAAGAACCAAACATCAATATAGCATAGAAAAACCTCAGGAAAAGTACTCAACACCTTGAAAAAGAGATAAATTCAGATAATAAACCTCTTCTAGGGGGAAACCTCCTTTTACCCCACTTAAATGTTCAAGTACAAGATGATTCAAAATGAAAATGTCTCCTTGGTATATATAGGAGACTAGGAGGTATAATTAAAACTAATGGCCTAAAGCCGACATAAATAAAATAACATTACTAATATAATATGCCCCAATTAAGGGGTAATGAGCCAATATTAGGGCTTAACAAAGGCTTATTTATTTATGTTTGAATCTTTAAATGTACAGCATGAAAGTGCCAAAACGGTTACAAACTGATATGTTCATGTTCTACCAGATATCTAGAACCCAAAAAAACTAACAGCACTGAAATCGGATGAATGGAGATCCCAGAAATGGTCGGCAACGGTGCTCTCTTCAATGGCTTCCCTACATAAAAATGGCTTTGTCTCAATAATCCTCTAGCATAAACCTATTTTGAACCTCCTCTAATGGCTTCAAGAGACTCTGGTTTATATAGGCCTGAAGTTGGTAACCATGTGCCAACTTCCCCCCAAGATCTGGCCTAAAAAAGGGCCCAATATCCTCCAAAAATGGATTAAATCTCTCAAATCTGGCTAATAATCCATTAAAATCTTTAACGTAAGGTATAAAACCCACTTTAGCAAATAAATACAGTGCAACCCCTTATTCTCGGGCTCCTCGTCACATGGCGTGCTCCATGCGGCCTACATTTGGGCTAGCATGGTGGCCCCCTTATCTGTTAGCTCCTAGTCATAAGGCTCGGCCCATGTGGCCATGAACTCAAAGATCCATGTGCATAGTAGGTGTTAATCCCCTGGATTCTAGCCTATGGTTATGCACCTTGGTCGGCGGGATAGCCCAACCGACCGGGGCTAACCCGATAACCTCCACGCCACGAACTATACCCAAGTCAGATGTGATACGCCGAAAACCATGGAATATACCCATACATCCACGCCAAACCACAACATAGGTCCGATCATATGGAGAATTCAAATATGACCGCGCCAAATCTCAACGGTCATCTGCACAAGCAGAGTAGGGCTGTGTGTCACAACTCTATGCATCGAAATTTAAATTGGACCGGGGATATAATACAAATCCTGCCAACGTATAAGGAGTAGGGGCTTATTACATGGTCATACAGTAATGTTTTCGTTGGGGACTAGGGCTAGGCCCCATCCCTTTCTCCTCCCAAACGAACATTGATGTGATTTTAAATATAAACTCCACACATTACATATCAAGGACCACTGAGGGCGGGCTAGTACTCCGACCCTACCAAGACACTAGCCCGGACGAGAGGTCATAGGGTCAAATCTTGTAGACTCCAAAGAACTTTTGCCACTTCAAAAACGAACCAATAAATGGGTGCCAGGTAGCATCCTATGATTGAGCCACGTGGCACCATTTCATTCACCCACCTGTATGCCACATGTCCAATGCGGATTTGTCCACATGTCTACAAAGGTGTCTTCCCAGTCACATGCTACTGTACCTGCCACGTCTTCCATGTGTTGTACGATTGTACAACCCTACCACGTCAGTCATATGGACATGTCATGTGTCACCCTTGCAGTGGTGGCACATGTCACAATATAACTGGTCAACGTGTCACCATTAACTGCCAAGTCAGCGCCAATGCACCCTGCCACATTAGTTGTATGGTCATATGGCCTGTACAGTCAGCTAACATGTCAGCACTGTACATATTGTACAATCAACATTTTTTTTACATGTTTGGCAAAATGAAAAGATCGCAATATCTTGGTCATACGACATATGTTTGAGCCTGTTCAAGTTGCATTGGGTTCATAACGTCGAGGCCTAAAAACACATATTTTTTGAAGATATTCTAAGCACTTTCATATTTAGGCCTTTCTTAGCCCCATCTGGCTCCTGTATCCAATTCTGGATTAGAGGAGTTGGCATCTGCCACCTCTCCGCGTGACATGTGATCGGCACATGCCCTCCCCTCTTGCATTTATATCATGACATCCCCCGACATTCAATCCTCCATATGAATCCAACCACCCTCTATTGTCGCAGTGCGTCCCTCGTTAGCTATTCAATTCGACAATGGCAAAGGTTGGCTTACCAGTAATTATGCGCGTGTGGGAATTTAGTCTAGAGGCACCTTATTGTGTCGATGGATCAACTTTGTGTATTCCATTCATGTTCCTCTTTCTTGGTAGCTCCTGTTGTGAGATGCTATCCGTAGTTCCCTCAGAAGATTTTATGTTCTCTCCTTCGGCATTATCCCTGGTTCCCTTGGTTAATTATCTTCTCTCGCAGGATATGCCTCGAAAGAGAGGAAATCCCAAAAGGGGGCCTCTTTGGTATCGAAGAAGAGAATCCATGGCTCATCACTTTTCTGTAACATCCTGCTCTGGCGCACTGAGCGAACTTATTCTTTGAGGACACTTGCTCGCAAGTGATCCGGATTATTATGCTATTAAAACATTTGACTTTGATTATGATGTGTTATGGGTAGATGACATGTTGTTTTACTACATTGACATAGACAGGTGATATTGACTCGATTTTACTGAGTGTGTAGGGTTTTGGACCTTGAGGATGCAGAGGCATCGATGGAACCCCTTGGACTCCGGATCAAGTAAGGGAGTGTGCCATTGGGGTTTGATTGTTTTACTGTGATATTAGTGCATCTGACTAGATGATATGATATGGATATGTTCTGACATGATTTGTTGATGATGCAGGCTGATGATAGCTTGTCGACCAGAATCACATATGGAGTAAAGGGGTCACACATGACTAACAGAGATGTTGAGGGAGAGGTGTGGACAACAACCCTACCACAGCCTACTAGCACTCTCGCCATGGCTCGAACTGTAGGTTAACGATTACCTAGTTCGAGAGGACCCATGATGTCGTGAGGCTAGACTGCGACAATCGCTCACGATGATTCTAAGGGGCGCGCAATAAGGTCGGGGCCTTATTCCTTAGAATCCCTTAGTCTCCCACAAGTTCACCTGGCAGAGTGTTGACTCCAGGGGTTATTGACGTCTACCAATCAATCAAGAGGCGAGTGGCACCCTTGGAGCACGTGGTGCATCCTGAAGGGCACATCGCATAAGGGAACAGATGAGGTGAGTGGCACCTTTGGAGCACCTAGTACGTCCTGAAGGGCATGTCGCGTTGATGATGATAGAGGGATGAACCTAGATGGCCCTAAGACCAATAACATGTTAAAAAGATTTTAAAACAATTTCCCTAATTAAATATCGCCCAATACAAAATCTAAGTACTAAGTCTAAAATTTCACTAGGGGTAACATTTTGTCTACCTTAAAAATGTATATATATAATAATTAAAAAAAAAAAAAAAGATAAAATAAAATAAAATAAAAAAATTTAAAATAAAAAACCACTTAAGTAATAATTATGGTCTTCATAAAATTTTGTAACATGAAGGGAGTAAGAAATTAAATTATTCATAAGAAATAAAATCCGTGGGTATAAAAAGTAAAGAGGGAATTAATTATTTTATCGTTTGATAATTTAAAAGATACTAATTTAATGATAAAAGGAAAAAGGGGTTATATTCCACACCTACCTTTTTGAGTTCTAAGTAAAAGGGGAAAGAGGGAAAATAAAAAAAATAGGAAACTAGGGAAAGGAGGTGACATAAAAAGGAAAAAAGGGGAACTTAAGGGAAAAAGAGGGAAGTCAACTTAGTAAATAATCCACATTTAAGATCTTTCTAATTTTAAACTAAATTAACAATTTCATAATAGGGAAAGCCTTTAAAACCTGTAAGGGAATCTAGGGACACCTAGGAGTGATTCTAGGAGTAACTCTAGGTGGGTGAGGGAAATAAAGATAATTACTTAATTAAAGAAATTAATTTATGGAGGAATGTAGGGGATGGGGGACACTTATACGGAGAGGAATTTTGGGGAATTTATTTTTAAAACTTTATTTAAATGAGATTTTAGGAAAGAAAGGAAGTTCGAAACTCTATAAAAGAAAGGGAGGAGAAGGAGAAAGGATCATCTTCTTTTTGTGTAGCATTACACTGCAGGAATATCGACTTGATTGATTTACTTGTGGGAGTTGGGATACCCAGCTCAGAGAGGAGTGGTATCTCAGTCTTGCGAGGCGAGATGGGAGCTAGACGTAATCTCTAGATAGTGTGTGTGACCCCTTTGTGGCTCGGGGGGCTAAGGGGGAAGAAGAGTACCCCTAGCGTTGGCTGGGAGGTACCAGTGAGGTCTCGACGGTCAGTGAGCAGGATTTGCATGGAGCACGTGGACGACACTCGGAGCAGGCTAAAAGGCAACAATACGCTTCTCCGTTTGAATGATAGAATGTTTGAAGGATTTATGATTCGATCTGCATGATTATGGGTAGTTAAACTGAGTTATTTTTAAAATTTGATGACTGAAACTGTTCTTAGCCTATCCTGATGGTTGTTGACTCCCATGGTCTTCATCCCCGCATGACTTGACAACCCTCTAGCTTGATTGTGATCCATGTGTTTGATTTTCCTTTCGTCCCTAGCTTGCTATTCCTTGCCCGAGCAGTCATCCAGGAGCCTGATCTACGGTCGTCGCCTTGGCGTTAAAAGACCTATGGATCTCAACGCCCTACTTTTCTGTGCAAGGATGGTGAAGCGAAGGATGAGCCTATCCGCCATCTATCCCTGTTGTTGTTCTTGGTTGTTTGATTTTTGTTGCGCCTTCTTGTGATTGAGTGATTCTGCTAGTATTACCATTCCTCTCCGCAACCCGCTATTACCCTTTGCATTTTTGTTTATCTCTTCGATTAACCATTTTGCAGTCAGTGAGTTACCCTCTTATTGGAATGCAACCTTGACATGGTTAGACTGTGAAATTTCCTTTCTAGACTGCAAATTTAATTCATTTTGTTGGCATCATCAATCATTATTTTTGTCTGCGTTATCAGTTGGTTATATAGCTTCATTTTATTTTTATGGCAGCGCTATCAGTTTTTGGACAGTGTTATCCTTAACCCCTTTAATAGATTCATTTGTACTTAACATACATATAAACATAAGACCCATAGCGATAGAAGTATAGAATATTTTTAGACTGAGTTCAGCGCATCCTAGTCTGCGTTTTCAGCCTTTGTATAATCTTTCCTTTTCAGCGTATGTTTAAGCAACGAATGACACTTCATTTTGGATGTGTTCTTGTTCTGACCCTGAATGCCAACGAAACCCATGGTGGTATGCCTTCGACTTTTATTACAGTGATATTATTGACCCTGCGTTTTTACCAACCAAATTTACATTATGATTACAGACGAATTATTTAAATCAAAGTATGGGTAATTTTAGGCCTGCGATTCTGGGTTTTTTTTAGTCTACAAATTCCTCCCTGGTTAAGGCAGTAAGTAGACCCTAAGCTCTGCGTGTTTTATGCCTGCTCCTCTTTTTATAACCAAACATTATCCGACGTATTGATCAACGATTCAAATCCTTCATTGACAACATACTCGTTTCCTGTTGACAGTGAAGATCCACCATTTTTGGCAGCGAGCTTAATCTTTTTGACCACGATTGACCCTTGATTTCCTCACACTCTTCAGACTTCCATATTCACCTATTGAGGGCGATTCCCTGATTGACTGTGAACTGAATTTTAGTACTGCATTGATTTTGGGTGTTTTACCCGAGATTTATGGTTAAAATTTGGCTAGATCTTATGCTAATCCGGTTTAAATAGAGAGTTAATGCCAGCGTAGTATTATCAGAGAAATGCTTTATTACCAGGTTTTAAGTTTCCTCATATGTATGTTTAGCAATTATTGGCTCCCTAAGCAACGTCAAGATGGTATATAATCTCTGTTTGTGAATTTTTGTTGTCTTGGAATGATGACTGTAGTCTACAATGTTTACAATGTTGGTTCTGATCATTGTTGTTAGTTCTCAAATCACCGTGTTGATCTACAGTTAGAATCTCACATAAGTGCTTGTTGTTAGCCAATACTTTATGGTTGTGCCAACTTGTAACTCGATTCCTTTTATCCATACTATCATCAGATAAGTTAGATGCCAACAGTTTCCCGAGTATGCATGCTCGATGTCAACATCAAAGCTTAAGTTGCATTTACCCATGTCAAGTACATATTCATGAGTGTTCCGATCAATAGCCTGACATTGCAAAACTACCTTGGCAGCATGGTTGATTACCTACTTAACTTCCAACCCTTCTATTAAACGCATGTAATTAAGTGCTTCAGAATCATAAAAATATATAAATTATTAATGTACCACTTGACGAGATGTTGGAACTTGAAACCGTGATGAGATCCAAACTTTGAATGAGTTGATTGTTAAGTGCCTAGGATTATGACATGATTAAATGTAGAGGAAGGTGTTGGAAGATGCATGCAAGATTAATGCCAAAATTAGCAAATCTCACCACTCCTCTTTAGCAGGTGTTATGTTTGGAAAGGGCATTTTTACTTTCCCAAGGAAGCTTGCTAATTTTCTACAATTGTTAGACCTAGGTGACGACTGTATTTTCAGTTTAATTTAGTTGTGAATGTGGATGGCCGACCTAAGTTAATTTGCGAGCCAATGCATCCTTAAATGCTTATCCTTGTTTTTTTTTATATTATTTTAAATGCTTATCCTTGTTTTTTTTTATTTTAAATGCTTGCCTAGTCCTTAAATGCTTATCTTTGTTTTTTATTTTAAACGTCTTGTTATTTTCTTCAAGCTAATGCTAGGTTATTTATATTAAAAGCCTTGTATTAAATTCCTTGATGTTGGCTTTATGTTAAGGATCTTGTTAATTGTCTTATTAGTTATTTTAGCATTCTACTTTAAGATTTTTTTTAATATATCAAGATTAATGGCTAGTTGGATGAAGATTGGGATTAGAATAGATGTGACCCTGAGGGATGTGATTATGATTTAAATTGATTGGTGAGTAAAGATAGGAAGGCATATTTTTAACCTTGCTAAATGGGTTGTGTATGATGTCCTTGATAATAAATGGGTTGTGTATGTTGTCTTGATAATAAATTATGGCTAATTATAATTTATGCAAGATGGTGAGATTAATTTAATGATTAATTATATCCTTGAATAATTAGCCAAAGTCAAAGTTCAAAAATGCTTATTAGTGTCCTTTTAACGATGAATTAAATAGTATCTTGATGACCCTTTGTAATTTAAAATTGCGCAAATAGGTTGGTTTTAAGATTAAATTAGATTATACCTTGATGTCATTATGCACTTTAGACATGCGAAGTTGGGCTCGTAATGGAGGTTGGAATAGACTGTGTTAATTGCCTTACTTGCTATATATTAATTGTCATTGTCTTGTAATTATATTGAAAGTACACTTCCAAAGAAATACTGTAATAGTAGTGAGTAATTTAATGAGTTAATAATGATTCACTATTGCAATTTTCCTTAATGTAGATAACCTTGTTGATTGTGATCTTGATGGTTATGTTATTGTAATTAGCTTAGTAGGCTTGGTCTACTTGTGTCGGGCAGGATGTAGACGCCTCCTTGTTCCTCAGAACAGCCGCCAGCCCTGATACCTTAAATGGTCAAAATCGATGGGAACCTGGGCTTGAGCATTGCTTATGTGTCCTGGAGGTCCTAACCATTGCAGGGTAGGACGGGCGGGAAGCCAGTCTTATTTTTATCTGTTGATTGTCATTCCTTGCATCCTGATGCTTGTTGTGCTTGTTAGGCTGGTATGTGTTGTTGCGTGAGTTTCATGCATTGCATCGTCGTCATGTTGCGATGCAAATTATAATGTATTTATTACCCTGGTACACACGCACACACACACACAAAAAAAATTGCACTTGTTATGAGAGGTTGATGTCGTGATGAACGAGATGTACATTACATTTTCCATGCTTGCACCACCCCTTGACCCCTCACCCCCGACGTCCACTCACCCCTCCCCGAAACATCCAAGCCTTACACCATTGTCTTCTCCCTAGGAATGAAGGGTGGAATGGTTTGACCTGCAAGGGAATTCATTGGACTTTGCACCTGATCCTATTTTGGACATTACTTCACCTTCACAACCTACTATGGCACAACCATCTCCACCTGACTCACCACCCTCCATCCACTCGGCTCTCATTCCTTCTTCCACCCTTTCCACTCCCACGCCACTACCTTCTCCCCGCTACTCACCACCACCTTCTTTTCCTAGGACATTGTTGGAAGACCTCCACATTCATATGGACGAATTCACTGTCAAGGAGGAGATGCCTATTCCATCACCTCACTTCTGCTCGAAGGGTGCATCATGCGGCTCATGCTAGTCTACTTCCTCCTCTAGGTACTGAGACTCGGTCTCGATTCTCCAGGATCTGGTATTCTCTATCCATTAAGACATTGACGATATTCGCTTTCATATGGAGCATCCCGGCCAACATGCAGAGAAATTGGAAAATTTGATGGTGTTCATGCTCCAACCCATGCAAGCAGAGGATGTGGACACCGTTGCACCAATGTGTTCTATACTGGCTCTCGCACCATAGATGGACAATGCAAACAACGTGGCCTTCACTCAAGATGTGGACAAGCAAGTCGGGGAATATGATAGTAGCAATGTGCATCACAAACCATGATAGTCGGGGAACGACCAGGTGTATGCATGCATGTTTTTCTATTTCTAGCACCATGAGTTTTTATGTTGGTAAGAGAACAATTTTTTTTTGAATTTTGTTAATTATCTATCCTTATGAACAGTCAAATCGGTTTCCCTACAGGTCATTTCATACATGAATGTTTAATCTTTCTCCGACATGTTAGGACCTTGGGTGAGCTGAATTGGTTTCCCTTTGGGACAATTCTTATCTCTGATATGATGATGATGATATTTTATAATATTTTATAATACTTTAATATTAATGTATTAAACATATATAGATCCATCTTAACCTTGTATCTATGTAGGGTTTAAAAGATCCAGGGTTAAGATGAATCTATGTTAGTAGTAAACCTTATTCATTTTTTGTTCCTTTAATTATTTAATGAAGCTCATACTACGGAAAAGAATATTGAGGTAGGTATTTAAAAGATAATATTGAAAAGTGAATATTAAAAGAAAGAATGGATGAATGACTAAATTATAGAATAGTAAACTATAATAAAAATATATAATAATTAGTTGAGAAGAAAAATAGAAAAGATTATTCAAAAATAACTTAGTTTAAGAATTAGGATATAAAATAATTAAATAAATAGTAAACTATAATAAAAATAATAGCTGAGAAAAAAATTAGTTAAGAAGAAAAATGATTATTCAATTATCCTTTAAGATTAAGAAGAATATAGGAGATAAATTGCTAAAGAAATAAATAAATAATTTTAGTTTAGATTAAGAATTAGAATATGAAATAATGAAATAAATAACAGACTATAATAAAAATAATAGCGGATAAACAATTTATTTAAGAAGAAAAATGATTATTCAATCATCTTTTCTTAATATCAGAAATTAAGATTAAAAAAATATAGAATATAAATTACTAAATAAATAAATGTAGTAATAAGAGAGATAAAGGGTAAAAAGAATTAAATGTTAAAACAATAGGGAGAATATTTTAAACACAAATATTCCGTCCAGAAAGTATAATAAAAAAGAAATTAAATTGAAAGAGGAGATAAGCGAATAAGGGAAGTGGAGAGATACAATAATTAAGAAAGCTAAGGTATACTATTAGAAAAATGAACAAAGCTTATAAGGATATTATTAATCAAATGAAAATAATAAAAATAAAGAAAAAGGGGAGATAAAACATTCAACCTAGATCCATTTTTACTACCATGCACTGATTTTTATTGTAATATTAATTTAATAATTAATATTAATACTTTAATATTTTTGTAAAATTGTATATTTTGAGAAGTATTATCGACAAAATCCAAAATAAAAGTATGAAATTTAAATTTAAAAAAAGAGTTTTTGGTTGAGTAAGATTTTATATTACAATAAAAAAATGTCTAACATATACATAGATTTTAGTAGAGTCAGAGCTCCCATGAAAGGAAACCATCCATGGTCCATAAATTTTCAAGTTCAATATTTTTCATCGCAAATTTGCAAGTTTTTCATCTAAATATTAAAAAACTATGATTAAAATCAAACCCACTAAAACTAGATATCTTGTCATCTAAATTAGCTTAGACAAAATGACACAAAAACCATTGGTGTATGTTCTATTGACCATATTCATGACCTGGAGCAGCCAAGGTGGTGTTGTTATGATTCGATTGAGGTAAACGAACAAGAAATTGAAGCAGCACTACATCCTGCAGCTATAGGAACGCCTCCATCCTCTGTTGAGGAACTAGATGAACATATAAGGTCATAAGCATTGAGATACGATGGTTCATGAGCTCCAAGTGGAATGTGAG
Organism: Picea engelmannii; assembly: GCA_009831015.1. Lineage (NCBI taxonomy): Eukaryota > Viridiplantae > Streptophyta > Pinopsida > Pinales > Pinaceae > Picea > Picea engelmannii. The sequence goes on from ML793949.1 coordinate 232,320, forward strand.
GTCATATATTTCCTGGCGAATTTCAAATAGAATCTAGTGCATAATATTTAGCCCCTTCCCATTGTTGGAAGGACCTAAACCTTCATTTTCCTTAGACTCCTCTAAGACAGAATTCATGGATGAATTTCCCCCACTGCTTACCCCATGGCCCATTGAACTATCACTTGACCAATTTTCCCCTGGAGGACTTCCTTGTGGTGGTTGAGGTAGAGATACTGGGATAGGACCATAGACTAGAGAACAACCTTCTGTGTCGAATCATTCAACATGCCATGTCAATTTTGTCGACGTATCAGGTGGGAGCTGCATGTTGCTAGGGATCGAATTTCATTCCTATTGGAATAATGATTACAATAGAATTGGTTTGGATTTCCTTTGAATCGGTTGGAGATTTGTTGAAGGTTGTTGAGAGATTCCGTCAACCTCTCTATCTAGATATGGAATCAGTTGGATCTGAATCGAACTATAAATATATGTATTGTATGTTGGTTTACTGGAGTAATAGAAATAATATTCTTGTGTAATTTTGAACTATGTTTTCTCTACAATTTTCTAAGTTGGTATCAGAGTCGATTATGGTTTAACTCCCTCACAAGAGGGCCACAAAGATGGAATAGAGAGTGGACTTCAATAGATTAGTTTGTCGCATGTTATTGGTTTCATAGTGTTTGTCTGAGCATGATTATTTCCATGTGCCTATCTGAGTGGTTGGTTGTCATTGTCAAGTGTAAGATCCCGTGAAGGATTTGTAAGATCAAGTGTAGGATCAAGTGTAAGACTGTGAGAGAAAGAAGAAGAAGTTGCAGCGGGTGTGTTGTAGGTTGTATCCCTTCATTTTGTTGGATGATAAAAAGGAAGGACCTGGAAATTTCTCTAGTGAATGTAGACCACACTGGGTGAACCACGTATATCTGTATATCTATTGTATTTTGTATCTTCTATTTTTTTATTTCCACATTTGTTTTATTTTATTGTTCCGCGATCTTGTTTTTCTAACAACTGATATCAGAGAGAAAGGTAACTCACAGGAAAAGAGGGTTCATGGTTTGAGTTGGAGCAATGGTAGAAGATGGAAATTTTAGGGTCGATAAATTTAACGGCCAAAACTACCAGTTATGGAAGATGCAGATGGAAGATTGTTTATATTAGAAGGATCTATTCCTACCATTGGGTAAAATAGAAAAGAATTTGACAGCCAAGAAGGATGAAGAATGGGAGGTTCTTGATAGGAAGGCACTAGGAATGATACGACTGAGCCTAGTAACATCGATAGATTTCAATATTTCGAAAGAAAAGACAACGAAGGAGTTGATGGACGCATTGGCTAAACTGTATGAAAAACCCTCAACATCCAATAATTTATTTCTGATGAAGAAAATATTTAATATGAAGATGTCAGAAGGTGAGTCTATTGCATATCATTTAAATGAATTTAATATGGTTACTAATCATCTAAGTTATGTAAAAGTGGAATTTTATGATGAGGTCAGGGATCTTCTAACCTTTTGCTCATTGCCAAAAAGTTGGAATGACTTGTTCATGGATGTAAGTAACTATGTCTCTGTTTCAAACACTTTAAAATTCGATGATGTTGTTGGTGTTATCCTTAGTGAGGAAATGTGACAGAAAAGCATAGGTGAGACATCAGGTAATTCGTGAAACATGGAGAAAAGGGGAAGACAAAAGGATAGAGGAAAGGGCTCAGGGAACCATGGGAATTATAGGAAGGGAAAATCCAAATCCAGACTAGGAAAAATAGAGTGTTGGAATTGTGGAAAGAAAGGACATCTGAAGAAATATTGGAGAGATTCAAAGAAATAAAGACATGGACATCAGGAGAAAAATCATGAAGCAAATGTAACAGGTGATGTGTTACAAGATGCTTTGATTATTTCTGTAGATAATATTTTTTATTCTTGGGTAGTAAATTCAGGGGCTTCATTTCATGCCACACTCCATAGGAACGATTTTATAGATTATGTTCAAGGTGATTTTAGACAAGTTCATTTGGGTGATGATGCACCATGCAAAATTGTTGGAATGAGAAAGGTACAAATAAAGAGAAATAATCGAAACCAATGGTTGTTGAAAGAGGTAAGACATGTTCCAAATCTAAGGAAAATTATGATTTCAATAGGTCAGCTGGCAAGTGAAGTTTGTATATCCATATTTACAGATAAGGTGTGGAAGGTCACCAAAGGATCACTGATGATAACAAAATGAGAGAAGGTAGGTACATTGTATTTATGTACTGGTAATATTGACTCTTCTATCTCTTTAGCTTCTATAGGAGTTGATACAACACTGTGACATCATAGTCTTGGACACATGAGTGAGAAGGGGATGCAGATACTTCACAAAAGAAATTTGTTTCCATATATTAAAAAAAATGATTTGGATTTATGTGAGCATTGTGTTTATGGAAAACATAAGAGAATCATATTTCTCAGAGTCGAAAAAGAAAGGAAGAGTGAAAGGCTAGAGCTTGTGCATGCAGATGTATGGGGACCAGCTCAAATATCATCTCTTGGTGGATCTCGTTATTATGCTACTTGTATTGATGATGCAACTAGAAAAACTTCAGTTTATTGCATTCGACAAAAATCAGATGTTTTTGATACTTTTAAGAAATGGAAATCTTTACTTGAGATTGAGATAGTTAAAATGTTGAAGTGTCTCATATCAGACAATGGAGGTGAATACTGTGGCAAGGAGTTTGATGATTATTTTCCATACCATGGGATTTGTAGAGAGAATACAGTCCCATGAACACCACAAGAAAATGGTGTGTTATAAAGAATGAACAGGAGAATGATGGAGCGTGCAAGGAGTATGAGATTGCATGTAGGGTTGCCCTTACATTTTTGGGTAGATGTTGTAGATACTTCTATTTATTTGATAAACATAGGACCTTCACATTGTTTGGATGGTATCATTCCATAAGATGGATGGATCGGTAAAAAGGTAAACTACTCATTTTTGAAGACTTTTGGTTATGAAGCATTTGTCCATATTGGTAAAGAAAATAGAACACACCTTGAAGAAAAATACAAGAAGTGTACCTTTATTGGATATCGTGTTAATGATTTTGGTTATCGCTTATGGAATTATGAAAATTACAAAATCATTAGGAGTATATATATCATATTCAATGAGAAGGTCATGTACAAATATCAGTTGCAGGGAAAGAAACAAGAAAAAGAAAAACTAGAATACACAGTTCTTAATGAGATCACTGAAAAAGAAATTCTAGAGGTACTAGAAAATCAAAATGTACAACAACAGAAGAAACAAGTACCTCAAATTCCTACAAGTGTTTTTAGAAGAACTATGATGTTAAGTAGACCCCCTGAACGATACTCTCCTTCATTGTATTAATAATTATTAATTGATTTTTGTATACCAGAATGTTATGAAGAGGCGATGCAGGTAGACACTAAGAAGAAGTGGGAGCAAGGAATGGAAGAGGAAATGGTTTCCTTGGTAAATAACCAGACTTGGTACTTGGTTCAGTTGCCTGCAAGAAAAATAACACTGCAGAATAAATGAGTTTACAAGTTGAAGGAAGAAGATGGAGGTAAAAAGCGATACAAGGCTAGACTTGTTGTAAAGGGGTTTGCACAAAAGAAATGTATATATTTTAATGAAATATTTTCTCCTACTGTTAAGATGACTTCAATTAGGACTATTTTAAGTCTTGTGGCAGGAAAAGATTTTCATATTGAATAGTTAGATGTAAAAACAACATTTCTCCATGGGGATTTGGATGAAGATATTTATATGCAGCAGCCACAGGGGTATGAGGTCAAAGGGAAGGAAACTTTTGTATGCAAGTTGAATAAGAGATTGTATGGCCTAAAGAAAGATCCAAGGAAATGGTATTTGAATTTTGACAGGTTTATGACAGAACAAGGTTATAGTAGATATCATTATATTCACTGTGTTTATTTTAAAATGATAGAAAATAGAAGTTATATTATCTTGCTATTATATATAGATGACATGCTTGTTTCATGGTCTAATATGCAGGATATAAATGTGCTCAAGAATAAATTAGCTAATTCATTTGCAATGAAGGATTTGGGTGCTGCAAAGAAAATCCTTGGCATGAGAATAACAAGAGACATGTAAAATCGCAAATTGACATTGTCTAAGGGTGAGTACATAGAGAAGGTATTAGAGAGGTTTAAAATGCAGAATGAAAAACCAATTAGTACACCTTTGGCCAACCATTTCAAATTAACTAAGGAACTGTGTACCAAGACACAAGAGGAGATATAATACATGTCTAGAGTCCCTTATTCATCAATAGTTGGAAGCTTGGTGTATGTGATGGTTTGCACAATACTAGATATTGCACATGCAGTGGGAGTTATGAGAAGGTATATGAACAATCCAGGTAAAGAACAATGGGAGATAGTAAAGTGGATTCTTAGGTATTTGAGAGGTACTTCTACTCATGCATTATGTTTTGGAGGTTCATACACTATTCTACAAGGATATATTGATTTAGATATGGCAGGTGATAAATATAGCAGGAGGAGAACCACATGGTATGTTTTTATTGTAGGTGGAACAATAGTAAGTGTATTTTGAAATTGCAAAAGGTTGTTTCACTTTCAACAATAGAAGCAGAGTATGTTTTTTCTATAGAGGCTAATAAATAAATGATTTCGTTACAGGGGTTTATGGAGGAATTGAGAAAGAAGTAGGAGACTAGCATGTTGTACTGTGACACTAAGAGTGTCATTCATCCTGTAAATAAATCAACCTTCCATTTGAAGACTAAGCATATACAACTCATATATCATTTCATACGATCCATATTTCAATATGGACATTTAAAGTTGAAAAAGATACATATTAGCTAGAATCCTACATACATGTTAACAAAGGGAGTAGCCAGGAAGAAATTGAGTTCTTTCTCAGTTTCATTTTTTGTTTAAGCATGAAGGTGAAGATGATATATTTTCCAAGTCCAAGAAGGATCATAGTCCAACAGATACAACAATGGTGGAGTTCTTTAGATCAATCTCCAAGTGGGAGACTATTGGTTGTGGAGCTTGATTATCTTCCTGATTCATAGGTATTTGTTTTCAGTCATGTTTATATCCCATGACGACTATACACCCCTCCATGTGAGGGGGTTATAGTAGGGGCTTGCCCCCCATGGGGTCTAGGGAAAATCGGGCCCTCGACAGGGGTTCGGGGGTGAATCCCCGAAAAGAAAAATTGACTTGTAAATGTATATTATAATTTCATAGTAAATATGGACCATTCATTATAAGGTCACAGATATGATGGTAGAATTTATGTTAGGGTTTTTTTCCTTAGAAGGAAACCCTCTTTTATGAGGGAATTGTATTGTGGTTATATATCATTGTGAATATTGTATTATGAGAGAGGAGACTGTGAGAGAAAGAAGAAGAAGTTAGAACATGTGTACTATAGGTTGTATCCCTTCATTTTTTCTGGATAATAAAAAGGAAGGACAAGTAAATTTATCTGGTGGGTGTAGCCCACACTGGGTGAACCACATATATCTGTGTATTTATTGTATTGTGTATCTTTTGTGTTTTATTTCTGCATTTATTTTATTTTATTATTCCATGATCCTTTTTTTCTAACAACTGGACAGCAGAATGCAGATTATTCTTTGCCACATTATTATTAGCCTATTACTTGCAGTGAAATTCAGGAAAAGCTTGTTGTGAGATAAAAGAGTTTTCTAGTAAGGAGATTGCAACATTTATTTATACTGTTGTAACTGCATTTTTTATCCTGATGTGGATATCTTTGGGCACACCAACATTCTTAGTGAAGTCGCACCAATCAAATCATCTACCATGTGTTTGGCAGCGAAATTACCATGTTTTGGTATCATAGTTTCACAGCAATGAGTCATTATGTTTTCTAGCATTGGGCATCCTATTTTACAGGAAAGAGTCCAGAAAACACGAAGAGGGGAAAAATAAGAATCAATATTATTTAAATTTTATATTTACACCTGAAGTCTATAAATCCTTATGAAGAATATGCAGGACAAAGGTCAACGCCAATAGTGACTATCTCATTGGTCGGGTTGCATATTTATTGTGGTGGTGTGGATATTTTTTTTAATTTGTGTTAATACATATTAGCTTTGTAAAATTTTATATTGCAGAACCAATGAATCAAACATAGTAACATATCTTAGGCTAGTAGTTCTTGACGTACTTCAGTTCCATGTAAGAACATATTCACTAGTTGAGTATGTTTACAAGTCTGTTAAAAACATAAGATTCTTGTTGTACTTCGGTGATTCAATATCATCAGTTATAGGTTGTCCTTGTGTATATTGTTGTAGATGTATTTAAAGGTCAGTTGTATGATTGACTGCTGAAAATATCCAGTAATTAGATCACTATCCTATATAACTATCGAAATTTTCTCTTTGGGGGAATTCTACAGATGGTAGTGTATCCATAGGATAATTCAGTAGTGAGATTGTCCTTCAGGAGGTCGAGAAGTGCCAATTCTACAAATTCGTGAATGATGGTCAGAAGCATTGTTGTCTTAAATGAGTTGAAAGGGAATCTCAAAGTTGTGGAGAAGATAGAGACTATACCGGAAGATTTCAGAGTGGACAAGAGCTTTGATGAAGACCATATCAAGAAAAATATCTATGTTGAAATTTTAGTATTGTAATTATGGTATAACATTTGTAATGTAAGCATTATGGGAGGGTTTTTGAATAATTCTTACAATAGAATTGTTTTGGATTTGGTTTGAATCGGTTGGAGATTTGTTGGAGGTTGTTGGGAGATTATCTCAACCTCTCTATCTAGATATGAAATAAGTTGGATCTGAATCCAATTATAAATATATGTATTGTATGTTGGTTTATTGGAGTAATAGAAACCATATTCATGTGTAATTGTGAACTATGTCTTCTATTCAATTTTCTAAGTACCCGGAGTAGCCAAGGTGGTGTTGATATGATCTTGTTGAGGTAAACGAACAAGAAATTGATGCAGAACTGCATCCTGCGCCTGTAGGAACACCTCCATCATCTTTTGAGGAACTGGATGAACATATAAGGTCATAATCATTTTGATACGATGGTTCGTTAGCTCCAAGTGGAATGTGAGGTCGTATATTTCCTGATGAATCTCAAACAGAAGCTAGTGCATAATCTCTAGCACCTTCCCTTTGCTGGAAGGACATGAACCTTCATATTTCTCAGAATCCTCTAAGACATAATTTAGGTATGAATTTCCCCCACTGCTTCCCCCATGGCCCATTGAACTATCACTTGGATGATTTTCCCCCGACGGACTTCCTACTGGTGGTCGAGGTATAGAGATTGGTATAGGACCATAGACTAGGGAACAACCTTCCACATCGAACCATTCAACATGGAATGTCAATTTTGTGGACATATCAGGTCGACACTGCATGTTTCTATATCTCATATTTCCTTCCACCAAGGATCGATCTTCTTGAGCATCATGAGTATTGATACCCCTACTAAAACAGGCTCTTTGTCGATCCATGGGGATTTCCTAAATGTAATCCTCTGCAATAAAAATGTGAGAGAGATACCTCCATTTGTACCGAATACCACATTTAAACTCGTCACCTGGTCATCTCTGATTTCGAGTACCATAAATGGAGACTATAAATTCCCCCGTGCTCTCGAATTTTTCCACAGGCGTAGGAGTAATTCCCATGATTTTGTGGTACCTCCACTGCCATCACCAACATCGACTTGTTTAGATTTGTTTAACCATAAGTACCATGTCATTAAATCCAATTTTAATATCGATACATTTTGTATGTAATAGGAGAGGGGATGCCATATCTTTCAAGGAATTTTAAGAAATTTTCTTCCAAGTGGTTGATCCTCCATTTCATAGGTTAATTCACCTCATATCATGGATAACACCCAATCCGGGGAAAAAATAGTTGTATTTGATTAAGGTTAAAATGAACATTGAAATTAAATTCAAAAGATATCAATTATTCCTTAGGGGTGTAGAACACCGGGTGATGGAGTTAGTGTGTTGTTAACACACTCACTTATGTAAAGTCGCTAGTTTTAAACCCTTGACTTAACTTTTGTTCTGTGTGAGAGGTCGCGTTAGAATTCCTGGTAGAGTCGCGTTAGAATTCTTAGAGGTTATAGTCATAGCAGTCGGATAACATAACCCCATGTCACACTAGTACGTTCCGGACTAATTGCTTATCTGCTAGTCACAAAAAAACATATCAATTATAATTATGTTTGATTAATTTGTTTTTCAAAGAATAATTTATTTAAATGCATAAAGGCATGAATCCTTTCATATTATGAAACGTTAGAGAATAATTTCTTAAGATTTTTTGCATGGGCCACAACAATCCATTGAAACATTTCACTACCGCTATCAATTAAAATATGTTTCAATTTAAGAATGAATCAATTATTAGAGCTTCCGACATCTCTTCAAAATTCAGTAGATTTCCTGAAGAAGAGAGAGGTGCATAACTCCTAAATTCAAATTATATTTTGAATACCTGAAATTCCACTCCGAAAATATTCTAGAGCTCTCGTCTTCAATGTTCAAAGATGTTGAATTGTTTTCTCCTCATGAATTCATTATACAAAATGTCTCTACTATGCGAGTGGTGCAACTTCTATGGAGATGATGACAACAACCTGTCGGACATGGCTTCAGTTGCTTTTGTAGGTTGTTCTTTCCTAAATTGCTACGAAATCAAGCCTTCGATTGATCTTCACTGCAAACTCTCCCAATATGGGTAGATCCCTCTCAGTTCCCCTTTGTTGTTCTAATCAAGTTATTTTATTAATTTTATGAATTTGTAAGAAACACTCGACTCTGTTCACCTTCCTTGTTTGGATCACTCAATTCATCCAATCCCTATATATTTATAAGCCTAGCCAACTTGTATTTTTGTTTTTTATTATTTTTAATGTCACAAAGGTGACAAACTCTTTCATCGCATAGAGTTTTGGAAATTAACCAACATCAGATTCAATATAGATCTCATGAGAATTTTTTCTTATCCTACAAATTCTTATTTTTTCCTTTACACATATTAAAACAAGAGATATGCCTCCTTATAATATATTAATTTTTTTTTTCCCTCTAACTCTTTATTACACCACATTTTCTCCTTAAATTTTGATGTCATCCATGCTTGAGACGAAGGTGGTTTGGTTGGAGTTTAAATCAATTTTGGGAAGCCTCTTGTCTTCCATGTTGTTTAAATTGTTCTTATATAATAGGTATATGTTCATAGCCATGCTCTGAATGGGGGAATGATTGATTCTGTTAGGAGAATAGGATAGGGTGTATTTCATTTAATTTTGAGATTATAGGTTATAAATTTATTTTGGATGTGCTTTATCTTTGTCCAGGACTCTCTAGAGATACTACATCCCTAAACTTGCCATCTATATAGAAAAATAAGATTAAAAAGAGTCTCAAAGTGGAGTTTTTTCTTATCCCATATCCAAAGATCTATTGATTTACATTTGTTTTCAATCCCATAATAATATTTTCATTCTTCATTTATCCTTTCCATCCTCCATTTATGATTTTCTCAATGCTATAATTCCAATTGAATTTGTAGTGAATATTGATTCTAAGATCTTTGTATGAAGGCACTTCCTCCAAGTTGTTCTTGTCATATACGAGAGTATGGTAGGTGATCTTATTGGATTTAATTATGATCACTTTTATTTTGTTAGTATTAAAAATCATACCCATATTCGAGTAGAAATCCTTAAGGATCATTAGTTGCTTTCCAATATTATATTCATCAGCATAAATAAGAAGAATGATTACTATAGTAGTGAGAGTTGGCCCGACACAACTTGATTCATCCAAACAATATTCTAACTTGTCAATGTATGTGCCAAAAAGGGTAGGGAACAAGGGACAACCTTGTTGGACTCCAATATTGAAGTTAATTTCTTCTCACTGGTCATCAGTGTTCCTAAAATTGACCATAAAATTCACATACAACCTTCTTTCAATATCCTTCAACTTGAAAGGAATTTGTATCTCTTCCAACCTATCCCAAAGGTTTGTCCTCGATAATGTGCCAAAATATTTTCTAAAGTCAATGAAACAACACAGGAGATTGGTTTTATTTTTGTGGCACTCCTCCACAATGATCCTAAGTGTAACAATATGTTCCACAGTTGAATGATATGTCCTAAATCTATCTTGACCTTTAGCTTCTTTTACATCACTTTCTAGCCATAGGATAATCTTTTTTTCCAAAATAATTTCGTAAATATTGGCTAAAATATGGTTAATCGTAATGTTCTTATAAGTAGAGGGAATGGTTTTATCTCTACTTTTAGAAATAGGTACAATGAGTATGTATGTCTAGGGTTTAGGGAATCCATGATTGATTTCTAAATTGAAGAGCTTCTATATGTAAGGGATGAGGATAGGTCCTTTGATTTTAAAAATTCCATCTTGGTAGATTTCAATGTCCTTAGCCTTCCCATTTGGGAAGCCCTGCTTGATTTCTAAATTGAAAATATTTTGTATATGAGGGATGAGGATAGACCCTCAAATTTTAAAATTTTCATCTTGGTACCTTTCAATCACCTTATATTTCCCATTTCTTAGTCGCTTAACCTTGAACTCTATGTCTTCCATAGAAAAACGTCATCTTCTATAGGAATATTTGGAATGGTGTCCATGGAATTAGGAAATTTGTAAACACTTTTAAGGTAGAAATTACACTCCTTCAAAGGAATCATATTATTTTCTTTAGTATTACAAATTAGAATTTTCCTCCATAACATGGATCAAGCTTAGATAGGTGTAAAAGACACTTCTTCTTTGTATTTATATAACACACTTTTCCCTTTTAATTATTGATTTGTATGTATTTACCCTATTGAGTTTTACAAACACATTAGAGGCATCACTAATGACTTACCTAGCAATTGTACATTCATAGATACAATTAATATTATATAAATAATATTAGTACTAATAATAAAATGATACCAATAATAAAACAAGCTAAGTAGTACATACAATTTGTTTTAATATGTGATATTTTTATGTGATATTTAATGAAATTTAGATATTTTTCATAATGACTCAAAGTGTATTTAATTAATTATTTTTTTTTTTTTAATTTTTAGAGATGCGTTATCATTTTTGTAAGTAAACTTAGTTTGATCCCATCATAGAGTGTTCGACAACACAGGTATTCCAACAGAGGATGAACACCTTCAGTAATCACTCACATAACCAGATCAAATATCAACACACCGATGTTTTCACGTGGTAAAACCCCTAAGGGGAAACATCCACGGCCCCAACCAATGCAGTGACTTGGAGTAGTTTATTAATGCAAAGAAAAAGATTCCAGAGAGATTTTACAAGAGATTTTCTCACAATCGATCATCAACAAATGACCCTCCATGCTCTTTAAATAGAGATCATGGACCAATCGGGTGTTAAGCCATGGATCAATGGTTGTTAAGATCAAGGAGAGCATGAACTGTCGGATCACTCTATGTTGGTAACATATCCTGACCGTCGTATTTCCTAACTACAAATGCATACTAATGCATACTAAATAAACACACTAGAAAACACACTTTTACCTAACAACACAATAGACCAAGTAGATCTTAACTAACTCCTAAGTGTCTAAATATACTAACATTCCCCCTTAAGAACAACATGGGATAGGATTGAAGGATTTACAATAGTGAAACAATAGGAGAAGGAAGGAGCCGTTAGAGCCTATATCCCCTTAATGACAACTTATTGAACTCCTAAAATAGATCAAAGTTTGGAAAACTTCGCTTCTATAAGAGGCTTTGTGAAAATGTCTGCAACATGATCTTCTGTAGGGCAAAAGAGAACTTCAATAACTTGATCATGAATGAGATTTCTGATGAAGTTCATGTGTAGCTTGATGTGTTTCCTACGCTGATGTTGAACTAGGTATTTGGCGAGCTTGATGGCACTCTGACTGTCACACCAAAGGTTGGTCGGATGCTATGCTGGAATCCAAACTCTGAAAGGATCTGTCAAAGCCACATGGCCTCCTAAATTGCATTTACCGCTGCTCGTTACTCTACTTCTATTGAAGAAAGTGCAATAGCCTGTTGTTTCTTACAGGCCCAAGTGACAAGTCTTGAACCAAGGCTGAAAACATAACCTGCGGTATAATTTCGATCATCAGGGTCGTTGGCCCAATCTGAATTAGTGAAACCAACCAATAAAGGAGTCCCCTCTGAACTGAACTATACCATGAACATAGAGAAGTATCATTTTAGCTACTTTCCAATGGATTTCATGGGGAGTTTGCATATACCAATCAACAAGACCAACAACAAAGGAAAGATCAGGATGGGTATAAGTCAAGTATAAGAGGCTACCAACTAACTGGCAGTACAGGGTGGCATCAACTTCAAGAGAAGTACAGGTGGCAGTAAGATTGACTCCAGACTGAAAGGGAGAAGGGATTGGTTTACAATCGTCCATGTGAAAGCGACGAAGAAGGTCACAAGCATACTTAGAGTGGGAAAGAAAAATTACTTCATTGGTTTGCAACACTTGGAGGCCAAGGAAATAGTGCAAAAATGCTAAGTCTATCATTTCAAATTCCTTCTTAAGGTTGGTTTTCACATGGTTTAAAAGTTTTGAGTCACCATTGGTAAGGATAAGTTCATCAACATAAAGGACGAGGGTTATGAGATGGCTTCCTACTTTATTGGTATACACATTAGGATCGTAATAGAATCTAGAGAATCCAGTGGCAAATAAGAAAGGTGTCCATTTTGGCATACCAAGCTCGGGGAGCTTGCTTGAGACCATAAAGAGATTTCTTAAGGCCACAAACAAGGATAGAGTCATTCTGGACATAGCCAGAAGGTTGTTCCATGTATATTTCTTCTTGCAAATCTCCATGCAAGAAGGAGGATTTAACATCCATCTGATGGACCTCCCATTTTAGCTACAGGGGAAAAGGTTTCATGATAGTCAATTCCTTCAACTTGTTAAAATCCTTTGGAAATTAAACGAGTCTTGTGTCTTTCAACACCTCCATATGATGCATACTTAGTTCTGTAGACCCATTTACATATGACAAGTTGTCTTCCTTTTGGAAGAGGTACAAGATCCCAAGTATCGTTTTCCATTAAAGAACAATACTCTTAATTCATCGTTGTATCCCAATCTGGATGACCTGAAGTTTCTGCAAATGTCTCTAGATCATGAGTTTCTGAAACTTGAGCCAAAAGAGAAGAGGCTCCTTGGAACTGTGAATGTGTCTGATGCTGATCTGAAGGGTCATCGACAAGATCACCAACTTCTTCTCGTGTTGAACGGACCCATCTAAGAAGCGGTGGAGATGGTGTTGGTTCAGGTTCAAAGGAATCATCTGGAGGAGGGCGAGTAGGTGAAGGTGAATTTTCATCCTCACTATCATCATCTGAAGAAGAAACCAGATTAGAAGAAGGCACAAACGTCAAAGATGGCTCGCAGGCCGAAGAAGGAACACCCACCAAATTAGGCTCGCAGGCCAAAGAAGGCACACACATTGAATTAGGCTCGCATGCCAAGATATTTTCATCAAATTTAACATCTCTTCTATTAATAATTTCATTACAATGTGATTGAAGAAGTCAATAACCTTTGACATCTTTAGAATAACCAAGAAATATACACTTCTCACTTTTAGGCTCCAATGCTTTCCTTTTCTCATTAGGAATGTGAGCCCATGCTATACTGCCAAATACATGGAAGTGACTTACTGTAACACCCTCTTTCCCCCAGTCTGTAAAAATAACTATACTGGCCAAGTATTGTGGCAAACTCAAAAATGTGAATGTGTAATGTGAATAGACCTTGTGAAAAAGGTCGATGAATGTGAATAATATTATGAATATATATTGTAGGACTGTTGAGAGGGGAATATGCTGAAAAAAGAGACCACGATGACTAGATAAAGGTGGTGGAAGGCACATGGAATGGTGGTGTTAACTTCCACCGAAAACCAATACCGTATTTGGTCTTCACTGGCCCAGAGAACCAAGAGCGGCTCACTGGCCCAAAATTAATTACTCGTAGGTTGTTAGGTGGATGGCTCCTCATGCATAATGAGGGATGGGGGTAAAAATTCCCATCCGTGGGGTCCTAACACTTAACCACCACGAGGGAGATCGTGCCACACACAACCTCTCCAGAAAGGAAAGAGGCAGGAGGAGTGTGCGATCACGGGCAGATGCGAGGGAGGAAGAACTCTGAAAAAATATGCAGAGTGAGTGATAGCAGAGAAGAAGGAGAGTAACCTTCGTTCTCAGTCACTGGAAGATAGAGACATAGTCTCGCAATATCGTGGTCTCAGCTCGGGGGGTGGCTAGTGGTAAATTCGTTGGGAGTCACTGAGCCTACGGTTGGGTGGAAATGAGCACCCCTCTCAGCAGTTGCATCACCTCTGGTGTTTTTCTAATAAGTGTTTTGTCTCTGGCATCTTGAAATATATATATTCTGACATTTATGCTCATAAGCTGTGAAATTGTGAATGATTTCAGTGCAAGAATGTTTGTATGGTGTTCTAATCAGTACCGGTAGTTGCATGTTTATAATGGAAGGACTACGCGTGGCTTATGTTTTCATAAATTGCTATTTATATGCATACTGATCTAATTCAGACTTCATGTCTGGTTCTCGAGAGAGAGACATACCCTTATCTACCTCAGATAGTACCCTGGGTAAACCTCCCCATAGAGATACCCTCCTTGAAAATCCCATCAAGAACCTGGAGAGAGGGTGTAAAGGCACAAGGCCTTAGTAACCCTGCACGAGGAGGAACAATCCTCTTGAAATCCCGAGATGGCTGTGTAGGGATAAGTATTGTTTAATGGGCGAAATCCTGTCGGAAGATCTGCGGTCATTCATGACCATTAGATTGCAAGGAGAAGAGGGGGCATTGAATGCCTCAACCCCTTTCCTTTGTTTTCATGAGTAGCGTTAAAGGCATAGCTCAGGAGAGGTAGTGGAGTTATGCACAGGCTCCCTGTAAAGCAAGTAGAGACTGAGACCCACTCAAGTCCTAGACTTGATGAAGGAGAGAAATAGATGTGTTGAAGACACTTTTAAGAGTCAAACCCAGGAGAAAGAGCGCAAAGCTCCCAAGTCCCTCATAGTTGATGAAGCTCAGGACAGATAGCACCTGGTCAGATGCACAGACCCTGTAGGAATTCATAGAGGTCGAGGAAATCTTTCACAGCTTCAGAATAGAGAAGCCCGTGAGGGATAGTGTTGTTTTGTGCATGGAGCCATAGCCGTGAAGGTCACAGAGGAGAAGCAAAGGCTGAGACCTTTGATACTTAAGAAATCTTCCAAGAAGAAGGAAGATAAGTGCATGCTCAAGGAAGAGCTACAATTGTCGTTAGATTAGCTGGAGCAAAATAGATCTGGGTCGTCGAAAATGTACGTCCAGACACGCGTAGAAGAGAGAGAAGAAACGGATGGCAGAGACACTTCACGATAGAAGTGGAAAATAGCCGATAACTATTGGATCTTGCAGAGTTGCAAGGCGGTTAGGGTTGGTGCAGTCCGGAAGAGATCCGAGTTCGAGATCTTGTGTCTCAGGGTTTCGCAAGAAGAGAGTGAAGTGCTGAGAGCCGAGGCTCATGAGAACACGTGGCACATCCATCGGGTGGGGGCCTACATGGTCGACGGGTGGACATGTGTCGTCTGGGAAGGAGTCAACATTCTGTTGACTTCTCGCATCTCAGAGGTTCCTGAGATAGGAGCACGAAGGCTCGACGCCCCAACTCGCAAGATTACGAGATGTGAGAAGCACGAGAAGGAAGTCAAACCATTGTTGACTTTGGCATCTCGGAGGTTCGCGATATAGGAGCACGAAGGCTTGACGCCCCAACTCGCGAGATCGCGAGAGGTGAGAAGTGAAAAAAGGGAGTCAAACCATCACTGACTTTTGTGTCTCAGAGGTTCGCGAGATAGGAGCACGAAGGCTCGACACCCCAACTCGCGAGGTTGCGAGTTGCGAGAAGTGTGAAAAAAGGGAAGTCAACTATCACCTTTTGGGGTTTATCAGAGTCGAAAAACTCGATGCTCTGGTAGCGCCGAGTCACGAAAAACGAAAGGACGCCATACTGGTTAGGCCTGTGGCCATAACTGTCGATCAGATGAGTGCGGTTAAGGGATGGAAAGGTCTATATCAGGTCCTGTAGGGACTCGGGGAATTTTATGCTTCAGAGAAAAGAAGAAAAGGGGCGAAAAGTTTTAATTTCCGTAGTGGGTATGTGACAAATTGGTATTAGAGCCAGGTTACAGCACTCGGCCTACTTGGGCTCATTAACGATTTGCGCAGAAGCTTCATTCGGAACACTCCTAAGAGGAGTAACCCTCTATCTTAAACCATTTTATATTCAAAGGATCAAAGTTTGAAAATAAGAACCCGATTGTGCATGCATGTGAAAGAATTATGAATTTTTGTGCGGGTTATAAAAATGTATCTAACTATTGACTAACAACCAGCGTTTGTCTTTTGCACCCAAGCGAGCGATTAGCCATAGGAATTTATAGACGCAGAGAATGGTGATTCATCAAGAGGTGGGAGAGGGATCCCACAATAGAGACGAAGAGTGTGACGAAAGAAGGGAAATAGGGACCCCTCTAGATCTAGATGAGACTGTGAGGAGTCTCATGGTCGAGTTGCAAAGTTGCAAGGCCGACAATGAAAGGATGATTAAAGAACAAGAAAAACAGACAGAAATTAACGCAGTTTTACTGTAGATTTTATACGATCTGCAAAGACAAATGCAGCATGAACGTGAAACTCAGAAACATGGTCATGTCAGTGGCCACACTGAGAGGAGAACCTCGAAAAAGGTCCACCCCATAGGTAAGTGACCAGTGCCGAGTGATTCCTCTGAGAAGGAACTTGACGATTCATAAGACTCTTCCAGCAGCAGAACCAGTTCCTATTCTCGAAGAAAACAGAAGAAGCAAAAGACTTCCAAGGGTCATAAATTTTAGGAATTCAAAAAGGCCAAACCACCCTCCTTCGATGGTGAGATAAATAAGGGAGAGGAAGCAGAGGCTTGACTGCTTGGACTAAAGAAATATTTCAGAGTCCATGATTTTTCAGAAAATTTGAAGGCTCAAGTAGCCACCTTCAATCTAAATGGAAAGGATTCCATTTGGTGGGAAGATCTTAAGAATGTGAAAGGGGTTCGCGAAGAGGATCTTTCCTAGAAACAGTTTGAGAAATACTTCTGGAAGAAGTATTTGTCGGAAAAATATTTTGACGAGAAGACAAAAGAGTTTTATGAACTTAAACTAGGGAAACTCACTATAGAGGAATATGTCAACAAATTCCTTGACTTGTTGAGATATGTGCCTTATATAAAAGCAGAAAAGGAAAAGGTGAAGCGCTTCATCAGTGGGCTACCCAAGGACTACCGGAACAAAATTGAATTTGATGAGCCAAAGACCCTAGAAGGCACTATTCGAAAGGAAACATATTGTTAGGAACAGTATGGACATCGAGCAGAACCTCGTGAAGGATGGAAATCAAAGAATAGTTCAAGGTTTCAGAAAAAGGGGATTAAATCCCCAGGATTTAAGAACTATAAGAAGAACCCAAGAATGAACTTTCCAGCCCGGAGTGTACTCCAACAAAACTTTCCCTCATCAGGCAGAAGTAAAATTTATGGACCTGTACCAGTAAAGACTAATAACCCAAAGAGAGAACCTTTGAAATGTTGGGGTTGTGGAGAAGAACATCTCCTGAGAGACTATCCACACCGACAACAGAATAGTCGGAGGATTTATAACATCCAGGAAGATACTATAGTCAATGATGTGGCCAAGAATGTGCTGCAGATTTATGCATCCTTGGATAATAACCAAGCTGACCATCAAGCTTTAGTGGTGGAGATAGAAGGTATGATCTCCAACCATCTAGTGTCTATTTTGATTGACCCTGGTTCAAATTTGAGTTATATAGCCCCTAAAGTTGTTGATAAGTGTAAACTACAGCCACAAAAACAAACCAAGCCATGGTTGGTACAGTTAGCCACTGGCACCAAAAGAAGGGTAGCAGAGGTCATACCAGCCTACGAATTGATGTTGGGTGAATTTCCCACCCAAGCAACCCTTAACCTATTACCCCTTGGATCATACGATCTGTTGATTGGTATGGACTGGCTAGCTCCCCATAAAGCCATATTGGATTGTTACCATAAAACCATAGAATGTGTGAGCAAAGAAGGAAAAAGGATGACCCTTCAAGGGATCCGAAAACCTATCTCGGTGAGACAAATATCAGCTCTGCAAATGAGAAAGTATTGTCGAAAGGGATGTCCCCTATATGCAATACAGGTGTCGAAAACCATAAAAGGTGACAAACCCAGCCTTGAAGATCATCCTACCTTGAAAGAATATAGAGATTTATTTCCAGAAGAGGTATCGGGTCTACCTCCGAGAAGGGACATAGACTTCTCGATAGAACTCGCACCGAGAGCGGTGCCAGTGTCTAGGAAACCCTACCGGATGAGCACACCCGAGTTAGTTGAACTCAAATTGCAATTAAAAGAAATGATGGATAAGGGTTATATTCGACCCAACGTGTCTCCATGGGGAGCACCAGTCCTGTTTTTGAAAAAGAAGGACGACACCCTTAGACTGTGTATAGATTATAGACAACTCAACAAGGTAACCATAAAGAACAAGTACCCCTTGCCCAGGATCAATGATCTATTCGATCAATTGGGAGGCACATCTATTTTATAAAAGATCGACTTGAGATCGGGATACCATCAAGTCTGAATCAAGGGTGAATACATCCATAAAACTGCCTTCTAGACGAGGTATGGTCATTATGAGTTCGTGGTAGTGCCATTTGGGTTGACCAATGCCCTTGCCACTTTTATGTGCTTGATGAACAATGTACTCAGTAAATTTCTAGATAAATTTGTGCTAGTTTTTATTGATGATATATTAATTTACTCTAAGAATAGAGAAGAGCATGAAGAACATCTTAGGCTTGTGYTGCAAGTACTCAGARAGCATCARCTCTATGCTAAATTCARCAAATGTGACTTCTTCCAKAAGCAAATACATTACTTGGGTCATGTTCTGTCCGAAGAAGGGGTAGCAGTGGACCCTGACAAAATCAGGTCTATCATGGAATGGCCTACCCCAAGGGATGTTTCGGATATCAGATCCTTTATGGGATTAGCAAGATATTATAGGAGATTTATAGAAGGATTCTCCAAGATTGGTTGTCCAATCACTGCCCTCTAGAAGAAGGGGACAAAATTCCTGTGGACGTGGAAATGTGAAGAAATATTTCAAACCCTAAAACATCTACTGACCCATGCACCCGTGCTAAAAATTGTCGACCCATAAGTTGACTTCCTCATGTGCACAGATGTCTGTAAGGAAGGGCTCGGAGGATTCCTTATGCAGAAAGGAAGCGTGATCTTCAATGAATCCCAAAAATTGAACGAGCATGAAGTCATCTATGTGACCCATGATCTAGAACTAGCTGCCATAGTGCATGCCTTAAAAATGTGGAGGCATTACCTCCTGGGAAGAAAATTTGTACTTATGACAGATCACTGTGGATTGCGATACATGTTTGATCAACCAAATCTCAATGCCAGACATGCCAAATGGATGGCCCTCCTTAGCAAATTTGATTTCGAAATCAAACACATTAAAGAAAAAGAAAATAGGGTTGTCGATGCCCTTAGCAGAAGCATGAAAACAATTCACCTGGCAGCAGTGAGCACCTGCGAGACAAATGTCAAGGAAAGAATCATAAATGCACAAGAAACAGATCCCTTCATTCAGACCATGACCATGTACCTACAACAAGAACCCGTCGGAGTAAAATATGAAGGCTATCAGATGATCAAAGGAGGTCTGCTCACTTACAGAAATAGATTTTATATTCCAGCGTGTGACAACTTGAAGAGGTTCATTATGGATGAACTACATAAAAGACCCTACTCGGGTCATCCAGGATACCAGAAAATGGTCACTGCCACCAGGAAATTTTTTTATTGGCCTGGATTGAAGAAATACATAGCCGAGTACCTAGCCAAATGCATAGAGTGCCAACAGGTTAAAGAAGAACATTGACACCCAGCAGGATTATTGCAACCTTTACCAATCCCAGAATGGAAATGGGAAACCATCTCCATGGATTTCATCACTGGATTTCCAACCTCAACCAAACAGAATGACGCCATTATGATGGTGGTGGATAAATTGAGTAAGTCTTCTCACTTCATCCCCATCAAGTCGACCTGCAAGGCAATCAATATCGCCCAGGTATTCATGAAAGAGATATTCAGACTGCATGGTATGCTGAAAGAGATCGTGTCTAACAGAGACACGAAATTTACTTCTAACGTTTGGAAATCACTGATGGATGGTTTAGAGACCAAGTTGTTGTTTAGCACCACCTATCACCCTCAAATCGACGGACAAATAGAAAGAGTGAATCAAATATTAGAATACATGTTAAGGATGCATGTAATGCATCGAACCAAGAAATGGGAAGACTACCTTCCACTGGTAGAATTCACATACAACAACGGCTACCAAGCATACCTAAAGATGAGTCCCTTCGAGGTCCTCTATGGTAGGCCGTGTAATACTCCAGTTAGCTGGAGTAATCCCATAAAAAGGATATCTTTTGGAACTGACATGTTAAAAGAAATGGAATAGGAAGTGAATCAAATAAAACAAAATCTGAATGTCGCTCAAAACCGACAGAAAAGTTATGTCGACCAAAAGAGAACTCCAAGAGAGTTCAAAATGGGAGACCATGTATATCTCAGAGTTAGGCCCAGGAAGAGTTCCCTGAAAATGGGATCTTGTGCCAAGTTGGCACCACGGTATTGTGGACCCTTTGAGGTTCTATATAGAGTGGGACCTGTAGCCTATCAGCTATCACTTCCTCCCACAGTCAAAGCACATAATGTTTTCCATGTTTCATTATTGAAGGAATATGTACATGATGCTAATCATATAATTGATTGGTCTTTTATTTAGGTGGAACTAGAGGGAGAATTTCTACCAGAACCCCAGTGCATACTGGATAGAAAGGAAACCCCGCTCCGGAACCGAACCATTGCATAGGTCAAGGTGCAGTGGAAACATTTTGGCTTAGATGATGCTACATGGAAAATGGAGGATGCCATGAAACATGCATATCCGATTTTGTTTACATCTATACATGCAGGTCATGTTGATAGATAGAAAATCGAGGACGATGTTCCTTTAAGGGGGAGGGAATTGTAACACCCTATTTCCCCCAGTCTGTAAAAATAACTATATTGGCCAAGTATTGTGGAAAACTCAAAAATGTGAATGTGTAATGTGAATAGACCTTGTGAAAAAGGTTGATGAATGTGAATAATATTATGAATATATATTGCAGGACTGCTGAGAGGGGAATATAATGAAAAAAGAGACCACAATGGCTGGATAAAGGTGGTGGAAGGAACCTGGAATGGTGGCGTTAACTTCCACCGAAAACCAATACCGTATTTGGTCTTCACTAGCCCGGAGAACCAAGAGAGGCTCGCTGGCCCGAAATTAATTACCTGTGGGTTGGTAGGTGGATGGATCCTCATGCATAATGAGGGATGGGGGTAAAACCGCCCATCCATGGGGTCCTGACACCTGACCACCACGAGGGAGATCGTTCCACACGCAACCTCGTCGGAAAGGAAAGAGGCAGGAGGAGTGTGCGATCACGGGCAGACGCGAGGGAGGAAGAACTCTGGAAAAATATACAGAGTGAGTGATAGATAGCGGAGAAGAAGGAGAGTAACCTTCGTTCTTGGTCACTGGCAGACAGAGACAAAGTCTCGTAGTATCATGGTCTCAGCTCGGGGGGTGTCTAGTGGTAAATCCATTAGGAGTCACTGAGCCTACGGTTGGGTGGAAACGAGCACCCCTCTCAGCGGTCCCATCACCTTTGGTGTTTTTCTAATAAGTGTTTTGTCTCTGGCATCTTGAAATATATATATATTCTGACATTTATGCTCATAAGCTGTGAAATTGTGAATGATTTCAGTGCAAGAATGTCTGTATGGTGTTCTGATCAGTACTGGTACTTGCATGTTTATAATGGAAGGACTACGTGTGGCTTATGTTTTCATAAATTTCTATTTATATGCATACTGATCTAATTCAGACTTCACATCTGGTTCTCGAGAGAGAGAGATACCCTTATCTACCTTATATAGTACCCTGGGTAAACCTCCCCATAGAGATACCCTCCTTGAAAGTCCCATCAAGAACCTAGAGAGAGGATGTAAAGGCGCAAGGCCTTAGTAACCCTGCAAGAGGAGGAACGATCCTCTTGAAATCTTGAGATGGCTGTGTAGGGATAAGTATTGTTTGACGAGCGAGATGATGTCGGAATATCTGCGTTCATTCACGACCATTAGATTGGAAGGAGAAGAGGGGGCGTTAAATGCCTTAACCCCTTTCCTTGTTTTCACGAGTAGTGTTAAAGGCATAACTTAGGAGAGGTAGTGCAGTTATGCATAGGCTCCCTGTAAAGCAAATAGAGATCGAGACCCACTCAAGTCCTAGACTTGATGAAGGAGAGTTGAAGACTCTTTTAAGAGTCAAACCTAGGAGAAAGAGCACAAAGCTCCCAAGTCCCTCATAGTTGACGAAGCTCAGGACAGATAACACCTGGTCAGATGCACAAACCATGTAGGAATTCACAGAGGTTGAGGAAATCTTTCACGGCTTCATAATAGAGAAGCTCGGGAGGGATAGTGTCATTTTGTGCACGGAGCCATAGCCACAAAGGTCGCAGAGGAGAAGCAAAGGCCGAGACCTTTGATACTTAAGAAATCTTCCAAGAAGAAGGAAGAGAATTGCATGCTCAAGGAAGAGCTGCAATTGTCGTTAGATTAGCTGGAGAGAAATAGATCTGGGTCGTTGAAAATGTACGTCTAGACACACATAGAAGAGAGAGAATAAACGGACGACAGAGACACTTTGAGATAGAAGTGTCGAACAACCGATAATCGTTGGATCTTGCAGAGTTGCAAGGCAGTTAGGGTTGGTGCAGTCCGGAAGAGATACAAGTTTGGGATCTCGTTTCTCAGGGTTTTGCAAGAAGAGAGTGCAAGGATTGGGTGCTTCAACCCACGAAGTCGCGAAGTGCTGAGAGCCGAGGCTCGTGAGAACACGTGGCACATCCATCGGGTGGGGCCCGTGCGTCGACAGGTGGACACGCGTTGCTTGGGAAGGAGTCAACATTCCGCTGACTTCTCATGTCTCGGAGGTTCACGAGATAGGAGCACAAAGGCTCGACGCCCCAACTCGCGAGATTGCGAGATGCAAGAAGCACGAGAAGGAATTCAAACCATCGCTGACTTTCGCGTCTCGGAGGTTTGCGAGATAGGATCACAAAGGCTCGACTCCCCAACTCATGAGATCATGAGAGGTGAGAAGCGTGAAAAGGAAGTCAAACCATTGCTAACTTTCATGTCTCGGAGGTTCGCGAGATAGGAGAACGAAGTCTCAATGCCCCAACTCGCGAGGTTGCGAGTTGCAAGAAGTGTGATAAAAGGGAAGTCAACTATTGCCTTTTGTGGTTTATCAGAGTCGAAAAACTCGACGCTCTGGTAGCACTGAGTCGCAAAGAATGAAAGGATGCCATACTATTTAGGCATGTGGCCATAACCATCGATTAGATGAGTGTGGTTAAGGGATGGCAGGGTCTGTATCAGGTCCCGTAGGGACTCAAGGAATTCTATCCTTCGGAGAAAAGAAGAAAAGGGGCGAAAAGTTTTAATTTTCGTAGTGGGTATGTGACACTTACATCTGGTTTAATTTTAGTCCAATCTTCTTCCGGTATTATATTTTTAAGATCCTTTGTGGGAGTGTGATTTACTATGTAACTTGCATAATTAATGGCTTCCGCCCAATACTTTAGACTTAATCCCTTAGATGGGATCATACAATTAGCCATTTCTTTTAATGTGCGGTTTTTTCTCTCAGCAACACCATTTTGTTGTGGTGTATATGGAATAATGTGTTGCATTTGGATTCCCTGTGTAGTGCAGTAATTTGTAAAATTATTGTTCACATATTCGCCTCCATTATCTATTCTTAACCTTTGAATTTGATGTCCATATTTCTTTTCTACAAGGTTGTAGGCCAAAAACTTGTCAAAAACTTTGCTCTTAAGTTTTAAGAAGTAAACCCAAGTACGTTTGGAAAAGTCATCAATGAAAGTTATGAAATACGTGCACCCAAAAAAAGAAGGAGAAGAAAGTGGACCACACAAATCACTGTGAACTAGCTGCAAAGGACCCGAGGCATGCCAAGAGGCATGTTTTTCAAAACTGTCCCCATAATGTTTTCCGAGAACACAACTAGCACAAACACCATCTCTGCATGAAACAAGAGGAAGACCAATCACCATCTGTTGATTACATAGTTGTTGCAATGAGCGATAGTTTAGATGACCAAACCGCTCATGCCAAAGTTTTCTCAAGTCATCGCTATGAGCAATAAAAACTGGTGAAAAAGATGATGACCCAAAGTTGTCAATCTTGTACAACCTGCTAATATCATTAGCAATTCCAGTTGCAAGAACATGATTATGATCTTTTAGATCCTTGATTACAACTTGGTGAGGTTAAAACTCTATGGTTTTACCTTCACCTAAATGAGTGATTTGATATACTGATAGAAGGTTACAATAAAGACTTGGAACACATAATACATCATTGAAATGGCCATTTTCTACTTGTATTGTTCCAGATCCTTCAACACTAAGAGATCTATCATTACCAACAAATATGTTTTTGGTGTTACATTCATTTAGAGTAGAAAATATGTATCTATCATTAGCCATATGATAAGATTCTCCAGAATCAATAAGCCAATTATCAAAAGTAGAAGTAGAAGGTGTATTGAAGGAGAAAATAGAAGCAGAAAGTGCATGTCCATGAGAAGAAGAAGAAGAAGTAGGATCAATATTGATGTTGTGCTTCTTCATCATTGCTTCTAAAGTTGTCATCTTCTTCAAACATTTGGACTCATCATGACCATCTTTATCACAGAAGTTGCAATGTCTGTCAGTCTTCTTATTTTTATATTTTGCTCCTTTGTCTCCATTCAGAGAAAAAGTTGTCTGAGTGGGTTTGGGACCCTTATATTTCTTGTTGTTGTGGTGAGGATGTTTCTTCTTGGGATTCTTGGGTTTATCTTTCTGCTGAGAAACTAAGGCTTTGTTGGAGGTACCTGCAATGTTGATCAATCCAAGTTGTACAAGCTTATCTTCCTCTCTATCAAAAGAAACACAAAAGGACTCAAGAGTGGGTTTTTCATAAGCTTTCCCTAGATCCTCTCTCATGGCATAAAAGGTATATACAAACACAAAATATGCACTACCTAGATTAGAAAGAATAAGATAGATGAAGCGCTCTTCCTCCATTTTTATCTTACATTCTTCACATAAAATTATGTGTTTTAAACCTACATAGATAGTATCCAAGGCAATAAAAATCACTTGAACTCAAGGCCAATACTTGATTTTCTAACTGGTGTGCTCAAATAATATTGAGTTTACCAAACACATATTCAATCTTGTCCCAAGCTTCTTCGAGGTCATCAATTTCTTGGAGGTGGTATCTTAGATCATGAGAGATGGACATTCTGATTAGTCCACGTGCTTCATCACTCCTATTATCCCATTTGACTTTCTTATCATCATCAGTGGGTTCTTTTTCCTTTCCCAAGGTAATTTGGTACAAGCCTTTACTTCTTAATAAATCTTCCATATGAGATTTTCATTGGAAGTAGTTGTTTCTCGTAAGTAAGACATTAATTGTAGAATCCATATTAAATATGCAGATAATGTGGATTTAAAAACTGAAACTGATGATCTAGATGGAAAGATCTCGAAAAGTTATGCAGTTTTAAAAAAAAAACGGCACTAAAAACGAACTTCTGATGTGAGAATTATGCCCTTTTAAAAAAAGGCATAAACGGTAACCAACTGACCATGATATAGTGTAAGTTTCTTTATGAAGTGACCCACTTTTATAAAGAGAAGTGGGGATCACTTTTACAATGAAGTTACTTTATAACAGAAAAGATGTATGCAAAATAAATAACTCTAAAATAAAATATTAAAGATACTTATAGTGATTCACTTTTATACTTGAAGTGAAATACACTTTACAATTTTAGCATGAACTTTTTCAAAAAAATAACAAAAGAGAGACTTGAACTCAAGACCTCTTACTTAATAAGGAAATTTTTAACCAACTGGTCTAGAAAAACATATTTTAATGTTCAGAAGGAGGATGCAGTTTGTTGTTGTTGTTGTTGTGGAAGAAAACCTTTGAGAGCGTGCTAAAAAAAAACTCTTTTCACACAAGAAAAAAATTTCGCTTCTCAATGACAACAAGGGTTA
Organism: Picea engelmannii; assembly: GCA_009831015.1. NCBI lineage: Eukaryota > Viridiplantae > Streptophyta > Pinopsida > Pinales > Pinaceae > Picea > Picea engelmannii. The sequence continues at coordinate 258,801 of ML793949.1, forward strand.
GATCTCGGTTAGCTTACCCAGAAGATGCACCTTTTCCTATCTGTTTCTGATTTTTCGAGATCACACAGGGCATGGGGCAAAGAGCATACATAGATCTAAAAGAGTAGCAACCCAGAAATAAAAAAATACAAACCGAAATAAAACCAAAATAAAACTTTGCAGAAATTTTAAAAATGTGTATTGAGGCTTTATACCTCTGGATTTGACTGTCATGGTTGTATCTTGGGCAAACAGAAACCTTTTCGAGTGAAAAAAAAGTGGTCCTGAACAAAAACGGTGATCCGTATGCAATGGAACAGTCCTCTCAGCCCATAAATGTATGAAAATGACAGAAAATAGAGATGAGGCAACTCGGCTTCACGATCTCGATCTACAACAGGAGTGGTTCTTCACACAGGCTCTGATACCATCTTCGACAAGATAGGTATTCCAACAGAGGATGAACACCTTCAGTAACCACTCACATAACAATATCAAATATCAACACACCGATGTTTTCACATGGTAAAACCCCTGCAGGGAAACATCCACAACCCCAACCAACACGACCACTTGGAGTTGTTTATTAATGCAAAGAAAAAGATTACAAAGAGATTTTACAAGAGAGTTTCTCACAATCTATCATCGAAAAATGACCCTCCATGATCTTTAAATAGAGATCATGGACCAATCGGGTGTTAGGCCACAAATCAATGGTCATTAAGATTGAGGAGAGTATGAACCATCAGATCACTCTATGTTGGTAACATATCGTGACCGTTGGATTTCCTAACTACAAATGCATACTAATGCATAATAAGGAAACACACTAGAAAACACACTTCTACCTAATGACACAATAGACTAAGTATATCTTAACTAACTCCTAAGTGTCTAAATATCCTAACATAAAGGGGGTTTTAGGGTTTACGGGCGAAGCATTTGAAATAAAAACTTTGGGTGCATTTTTAGTCTGTCTATTGTAAATTGATGTCGGTGAAAGAATTAGGATTGTAATCTAGTCTGAGTGAATGGATTTGGGTTTTGGATGCTCAAAATACTTAAATAATGTATTGTGATTGGTGAATTTAATACAATGATATATAGAGAGGTGCAACTCTTAGTTAGTCTAGTTTTCCCAATTAAGGGTTTCAAGGGTAAATCATGTATATTGTGTGAATATGCCATTGGTATTTGTATGTTTTATATTTTGTTAATGTTTCTTTTCTTGCACGCGTTTATCAAAATATTCATTTGGTATTAGAGCGAGTTTATTGGCTTCAGGGGGAGTTTTTGCTAGGGTTTACCTTATTCTATTAAGAGCAAAGGTGTCTTGGGTCTGCAATAAACCTGCTCCTGAGTGGGATATTTATATAATAAATTGAGAATGTATAATAAAAAGTAGAAAGAAACTCAATATAGAGAAATTAAAAGGCTAGATATTTTAGTTATGGAGTCCAAAGATGGGATATCTTCTTATAGACATAGAACAATGGGTTCTTTTATATCTACATGCAAAAGTTACTAGTATGTTGACAGAATAATGGGAAAACATATAAAGAAAAGAAAGAAGTATGATTGGATTCCACATATGAGATTAAATGTTGTCGAATGAAGCTAGAGTATACAACATGAATAAGTTGTGGGATAAGTTAAGAAATTTGTATCCATCAAACTCCCTAGTAAAAATTCATTTATTCAAAAGAAATTGTATCATATTATAATGGATGATGGTGAGTATGTGATGGAGCATATAAATTATTTAATACTCAGGTAAGTCATCTTGTTTATCTTGATATGAAGATGGAGGAAAAAGAAAAGTGTATTACCTGGTCATGTTATTTTCTAGACTCTTGGGATAATATGGTTGTAGAAATTAGTAGTATAGTATTGAATCCCCTGATCCAGGTGGATATTGGTAGCCACCCACCTTTTCCAACTTCCTCAAAACAGTTTTATGGTAATTTTGGTAATTTACTATTTTTAGCAGTTTTTAACTTCCAGGGCCATTTTGAGGGCCTAAATGAAGGATTTTTGGGATCAATATTCTCAATGATATATAAAGGATCTAATTGAGCCCCCAAAATGAATCTCCTTGATGATACCTTTCCAACGCGATATTGTGCGCCCCAAATAGATATCGTATGCCAAAGTTATTCCCTCGGGAAGTTGATACACAAAACTACCCAAAACAGGGTCCACAAAACTGTTGGCTTTTCATATTTCAGGGTTAGGGTTTTGGATTTTATTTATGAAAAAGAGTCCTTGTTAGAATGTTTACAAGAAAAGTGTGCTTGTGATTGATGGAAAGAACAACAATGATGATGGAAAACAGGAAAGAAGCGATGATAGTACCAGAAGAACTCCTTTTTTGTGAAGACAGAGCTCAGGAGAAAAAACAAAGATGAGACATTTCAACCAGTTTCACAGGAGAAGGTTTGAAGGCCGAAACATTTGAATACTTATAAAATATTATAAGTTGTAATAAATCATAAGCTCAGGAGGAGGAGCCACAGTGGTCGTCGGGTCGAGCATTGTGAAAAATCTGGACCATTGGATCAAAGTCCAGACAGGAGGAACGAGCACACAAAGGAGGAGAACAGATCTCGGGCATTAGATCTGAGCACGTCAACTAACCATCGTTGGATATAGAGGGAATGTGGTAGATATCCACGTAGTTCAGGAAAGTTTGGGGAGAATACTTGAAGAATCAGGAGCCAAAGAAAATCTTCGTCGTCCCTCAAGAGAGGACACGTGGTGAGAGATCAAAATTGCGATGATTCGCAAATCGGGAAATCAGAGATAAGAGAAGAGAAAACTCGCGAAGTCCAATTTTTTGAAGGTGATCACAGTCGTTGGCTAGAAGGAGAGTGTGGACCATAGATCTAGTCCCAAAGAAATCACTAGTTCAGGTTTCAGAAGAAGGGATACGAGCAATCTTTCGTTATCTCAAGACGCAAAGTCCCGATGTGCGAAGAGGTGATGTGGGTCATCAGATCACAGAGGGTCATGGACCATTGATCTAACATGATAAAGTTCGCAGTTCAGGATTTCATACTTCCAAGAATCGAGGAGATCTAACTCACGAGATCAGGAAACATGAAGTCGTGCAACGCCTTTTAGTAGGCGTGTGGTCATAGTCGGTGGTCACGTGGGGGAAACTTACACCTGGTTCTATTTTACATGGGTGAATATCCCAGGGATATTTGTCACGAGGACCTCCTGTAGTTGTCATAGAAGACCTCATGTAACTGGCAGAGAAGATTAGGTGTAACTGTAACAAAGATAATAAGATCAACTATAACAGAGAAGATGAATGGTCGCATTGTCAGAGAAGCCAAATAATATCAGGATAATGACCACTGATGAAGGACAGACTTAGGATAACTGCTAGAGAATATGAAGAGTTGCGAGTATTATATTGCAGAGGACTTGGCATGATAAATATACGAATAACAGAGAAGAGGGAGAGGCTTTTTTTGATAATTTTTTATGCAGGTAGAAGGAGGTCGGGTGGCGGGGATGATGAGAATAGAAGAAGTGCAACACATAGAATTTTGATGGAGCACAGAGCATAAAATGAAGAAGAAAATATGAATGGAGAGGAGTGGTGTGCAGGAGGAGAAATATCAGAGCATAGACTAAGAAGAGTGTAGTGGAATCACAGAGCATGGAAGCAGAAATATGTAGAAGTGGGACAGAGCATAGAAGTTGAAGAAGGCAGAGGAGACAACGAGATGTAACAGATCAGATCAGAGACAAATCAAGTAAGTAATTTTTGTAAGATTCAATAAGGGTGTTAGGGTGGTGCTAGGGAGGATTGTAGTCCTCTAAATTCTAGTTGGTTCTAGAAGATATTCTGGGAGTTGTTTCTTCCATCTAGTTGGTGCTAGAGAAGCCTAGGAGTTGGTGCTTCCATCTAGTTGGTGCTAGAGAAATATGATATTTGGTGCTCTCTGCAATTTGTAGCTTTCTATTAGAGGTTGGAGCCTCATATTTGAGTTGGTTCTCAAAGACTATGGTGTACATGAAAGTTGGAGCTTGATTGACATCCTAAGAAGAAGAGATTTTCTCCCTTTATGGGTTTCCTCATGAAAATCGGTGTCTCTGTGTATTTTGTGTGATTGATCAAATATTGTATATCTATGCATGTTAATTTATCAGCAACACACTAAATAACAATCTAGAAATATTTACAAAAGAACATGAAAAGTTTCAAGATTATATAAATAACCAATTCACCCCCCCCTCTCAGTTATTTTTCCAACAATTGGTATCAGAGCAGGTGCCTTTGATCAAAGGTAGATCCATAATCTTGAACATGACTAGTCATGAAGGAAGTTCAACTAATAAATCCCCTCTATTTGATGGAACAAACTTTGCCTTCTGGAAAATAAGGATGAGAACATATTTAATGTCTTTGGGTACTGATATTTGGGATGTCATTGAAACTGGATATGTTAAGCCTGTATACAGTCTTGGCCTCAAAATATTATAAGATGGAGTTTAGATTTAATGAAAAATAAATGAATTTCATCCTTAGTGGACTTGCAGAAGCCAAGTTTTTCAAAGTCATGCACTATGATTCAACAAAAATTATGTGGGACAAGCTGATAAGTAATTATGAAGGTAATGAAAAGGTGAAAGACGCATAACTTCAAACTCACATAATGAAATTTGAGCAGTTAAATATGGATGAGGACGAAACTATCAATAATTAATTCTTATGTATAGAATAACTTGTCAACCCTATGAAAGGTCTAGGTGAAACGATAGATGAATCTTTTCTAGTCCATAAAATATTAAGATCTCTTCCTGGTAGATTTAACTCAAAGGTCTCTGATATAGAGAAAATAACTGATCTCAAAACATTGACACTAGATCAACTTCTTGGAACCCTAACTGATTATGAAATGAGAAGCGCCAAAGGTAAATCCACTACAAGAGAGGCATCCTTTAAAACAAAGAAAAATACAAACTCCGATATAGATGAGACTGAAGAAAATTTTGTGAGAAGACTAACAAAAGATTTAGGCAAATACAAAGGTAAAGTGCTCTTCAAATGTTTCAACTGTGGTAAGATAGGTCATTTTGCATCTAAGTGTCCTCAAAAAATAAAGGATAAGACATATGAAAATGAAGAGAAGCACAAACACAAGAAGGTCTATAAAGAGAATAATTTTAAGAAGAAAAGCCTTTGTGTAAACAATGATGATGATCCTTCAAATGATCAAAACAATGACTCTTCTATTGAAAGTAAAATAAATGATTTCATGATAATATCTTCAGAATATCTAAATTTCGAAGATATAGGAAGTGAGTTCGTTGATTGTGAATCAGTAATAGATCTTGAAGGAGAACTTGTCAGTGCCATGGAAGAGATTGATACACTCAGAGAAAAGAAAAGAAAACAAAAAAAGTTACTTCTCAGGTATGAGAAAACATGCAATGAACCATCTAAAGAAATTACTTTGTTGAAGTTTAAGTTAGAAGAAGATAAGAAGATTGAAGACATACTCAAACAAAAATTGAGGGAAGCCAAAACAAAAGGTGGAAAATTGGAAGCTGAAGTAGTGTATGTTAGAAAAGATCTAGAGAAATTTCAGGACTTATATCATTGGAATCTGACAATTATTAAAGCCTCAGAAAGATTAGCCACCATTCTGAATCAACAAAGGAATCCAAAGTTTAAAATTGGTTTGGGTTATGAAGAGGGATTAAGTAGTGGTCAAAAAAGCATCAAATAACACATCAAGTTTGTCAAATCTACAACCATTGACAACAACAAACCTACAGAAACAAAGGAAGATAATTAGCCGCCAAGGAGGAGTGAAGAAAAAGGTACCAAAATTGATTCTGTAGAACAAATAAATAATACACCCTTTACTCAAGGAAATCATTAGCATGGAAGAAATCGAACTGCTCAAAGAAGACAACCATTTTCCAGGTACAAAGATTTTTTCTATGGATATTTCTTTTACTGTTCTAACTTTGGCCACAAAGATGTAAATTGTTCCTTAAGATTTATACATGAGCAATCAAGACACCCAAGGAATAAATATCTGCCACAAAAAATAATGAGACAACCAAGTAACAAACAACGACGGATTGCAAATCATGTGATGGTTGGGAAAAAGATGCAGATTAAGCATAACAATCGTTATGATCCTTTATTCAATGAAACAAAATGTTACATCTGCCATAATTGTGGACATAAAGCTGCATACTGATGCCTAAAGAACTATAATCCAGATTCAAATCACAAAACTGAAAACGTCAAGGTTTGGAAGAAGAAAGAAGATAACAAGTGTGGATTAGTGTTGTCAACTCAAACACAAAATAACCCCTGGTATATTAAGAGCGGGTGCTCCATTCATATGACATGTGACAAAAGTAAGTTCCTATCACTCAAAGAAAGAACATAAGGAAATGTGACTTTTGGAAATGATGATCCAGGAAATATCAGAGGTAAAGGTCTAGTAAGCTTAAGTAATGGAAGAGGAAAATATCAAGATGTATTATTTGTTGATGGACTAAAGCATAATATTATTAGTTTCATTTAGGTGTGGGATAGAGGATGTGAAGTCACTTTCACTACCAAAGATTGTAAAATATAAACAATGAACACAGGAGAGTTGATTGCAAAAGGGGTTAGAACTGAAAACAATGTCTATGTTTTGAAGGAAGATAAGGAAGAATTTCATTTAAGCAAATTTGATGAAAGTTGGTTATGGCAGAAAAGGCTTGGACACCTGAATTTTGATCATATTATTAAGTTGAATAATGAAGGTGTTGTGAAATATCTTCCAAGAATATCTAAGCCTCATAAATCTATATGTGAATCCTGTCAAATGGGGAAGATGACTTGTGCTCAATTCAAATCGAAGAGTTTCACATCTTCAGATAAACCACTTCAAATTATTCATATGGATTTGTGTGGACCATCGCGAAAGGAAGTAACTGGAGGAGAACGTTACTTTATGTTGGTCATTGATGACTTCTCCATACTTACGTGGGTTTCCTTTCTGAGAGAAAAACCTGATGCATTTGAGAAGTTCAAATTGTTTAAGGCATTAGCTGAGAATCAGACAGGAAGGAAGTTAAAGGCAATTCGATCAGAGAGGAGAGGAGAACTTTTGTCAAGAGATTTCAAAGAATTCTATGGCAGACATGGAATTAAAAGAGAATATACTATTCAAGGTACTCCTCAACAAAATGGAGTTGTAGAACGCAAAAATAGATCAGTTTAGCAGATGGAAAGGGCTATGATGACTGAAAGGGACATTTCAAAAACCTTAGAGGTGGAGGTTGTTCACATGTCCGTTCATATTCTAAACAAAGCACATCTAAGGATGAACAATGATAAAACTCCATATGAGTTTTGTCTTGGTAGACCTGCATCAATTAAGCACTTCAAAGTATTTGGAAGTAAATGCTACATCAAAAATAATGATGATCATCTGGGAAAATTTGATGGTAGATTTGATGAAGGTATCTTCTTAGGATATGAAATGGACAGTAAAGGATACAGATGCTTTAACAAAAGAATGAATAAATTAGTAGACTGTATTGATGTTCGAATTGATGAAGAAGATACTGCAAAAGATCAATAGAGAGTAAGCACAAAGTCAGATGAAGAAGATGATGAGAATATCGAAAATGAAGAAAAAAAAATCTCAGAGTCAAAAGAAGATGATGAATCAGGTGGAGAAGAGACACCCAGACAAGAAGATTCAAGACAACAATCAACATCAAATCCTTCCTCCGGAATTACTTAAAAGAATCATGCTACAAGTCATTTAATTGGTGAGAAAGAAAAAGGTGTACAAACCAGGAGAAGGATAATCAAAGACACCGAGCAATCACATATAGCCTTCATATCCATGGTGGAACCCAAGAAATTTAATAAAGCTAGTAAAGATGTAAATTGGTTAAAATCAATGAATGAGGAACTGGGTCAGATTGAAAAGAATGATACTTTGGAACTTGTTCCTAGGCCAACAAATAAAAATATAATAGGATCCAAATGGGTCTACAAAAATAAGATGAATGAGCAAGGAAATATTGTAAGAAATAAGGATAGATTGGTCTGCAAAAGGTATGCTCAAATAGAAGGACTGGATTTTGATGAAACATTTGCACCCGTAGCAAGATTAGAAGAGATTAGAATGTTTCTTGCTTATGATTGTCATAAGAAGTTTAAAGTCTATAAAATGGATGTCAATTCATATTTTGTAAATGGAGATCCAAAAGAAGAAGTCTATATGGAACAACCAGAGGGTTTCCAACTGTTAGATAACGCTGACTTTGTCTACAAGATGAAGAAATCCTTATATGGGTTGAAACAAGATCCTCGTTCCTAGTATTACAGACTGGATAAGTATCTTCAAGACAAAGGGTTCAAGAGAGGAACAATTGACTGGAATCTATATATCAAAACAGAGGATAAGGATTCGGTTGTTCTATGTATATGACATCATCTTAAGAAGTAATAATACTTCATTGGTACAATGTTTTGCTTTTGCCATGCAATCTGAATTTGAAATGTATATGATAGGGGAGCTGTCATTTTTTCTTGGTTTGCAAATTACTCATAGGTCTGAAGGAATATTTTTTTCTCAGGAGAAATATCTAAGAGAAATGTTGAAAAAGTTTCAAATGGAAGATTCTTCACCTGTCAGCACACCTATGGTCATTGAATGCAAGTTAATCAAGAATGATGAATCACTTGATGTTGATCAGAGTTCATATAGGACTATGATAAGAATCCTATTGTACATCACATCATCTCGTCTAGACATAATGCATGATGTTGGAATGGTAGGAAGGTATCAGTCTACACCTAAACAGAATCATTTGATGGTTGTGAAAAGAATATTCAGATACTTGAAAGGAAAAATGAACTATGGCCTATGGTATCCTAGGAATCAAAATTTTCAATTATCAGTCTATTCAAATGTTGATTGGGCTAACTGCATGGATGAAAGGAAAAACATGAGTGGAGGAGCATTCTTCTTAGGAGATTCTCTTGTAGCATGGTTGAGCAAGAAACAAGGTTCCATTACCTTATTAACTACAGAAGATGAATACATTGCAGCTACCACTTGTTGTACCCAAGTATTGTGGATGATTCAAACACTTGCATACTTGGAGATCATATTGTTGATATCTTCACTAAATCGCTTGCAAAGGCTCAGTTTGTGTATCTACGCTAGAAGTTGGGTGTGGCCCTGTTATCAAGTTAAAATAGTCTATCTGATCAGGGGGAGAGTGATCATAGTATATATAATCAAGGGGAGAGTGATTATTGTATATCTGATCAGGGAGAGAATAGAGTGACTCTTAGTTTTCTTTGACATTGATGTCAAAGGGGGAGAAAAAGGTGTGGTCTAGATGCTACAGTTGGAGGTCTAAGAAAAATAATGCAGCCTTTCAGGGTTGTCATCAATGCCAAAGGGGGGTATTGTTGACATGTTTACAAGAAGAGTTTGTTTTTCATTGATTGAAAGAACAACAACAATGATGGAAAATAGGAAAGCAACGATGATAGTACCAGAAGAAGGCCTCTTTTATGAATACAGAGCTCAGGATGAAAAGCGAAGACAATACATTTCAACCAGTTTCGCAGGAGAAGGTTCAAAGGCCAAAACCTTTGAATAATTAGAAAATATTATAAGTCAGAAGAAATCGTAAGCTCAGGAAGAGGAGTGACTATGGTTGTCGGATCGAGCACTGTGAAGAATTTGGACAGTTGGATCATATTCTAGACAGGAGGAGCAAGCACGTAGAGGAGGAGAACGTATCTCAGGCATTAGATCTGAGCGCGTGGACCAACCATCGTTGGATATAGAGGGCATGTGGCTGAGATCCACGCAATTCGAGAAAGGTTGGGGAGAATACCTGAAGAATCAAGAGACGAATAAAATCTTGGTCGTCCCTCAAGAGAGGACACATGGCGAGAGATAAACATTGCATTGATTTACGAATCGGGAAATCGGAGATAGGAGAAGAGAAAAATCACGAAGTTCGAGTTCGTGAAGCTGATCACAATGTTGGTTGGAAGGAGAGAGTGGACCATAGATCTGGTCCTGAAGAACTCACTAGTTCGGGTTTCGGAAGAAGGGATACGAGCAGTCTTTCAATGTCTTGAGACGCAAAGTCCCGAAGTGCGAAGAAGAGATCTAGGTCGTCAAATCACAGAGGGTCGTGGAACATTTATATGACATGACAAAGTTTGGAGTTTGGGAGTTTGAACTTCAAAGAATGGAGGAGAGCTAACTCACGAGACCGTGAAACACGAAGTCGCGCGAAACCTTTTTGGTAGGTGTGTGGTCACATTCGGTGGTCACGTGGGGGAAACTTGCACCCAGTGCTAGTTTGCACGAGTGAAGTTCGCAAGGAGATTCTTCACGAGGACCTCCTGTAACTATCAGAGAAGACCTCCTGTAACTGTCAGAGAAGATCAGGTATAACTCTAATAGAGAGAATAAGCTCAACTATAATAGATAAGACGAAGGGTCACACTATCAGAGAAGCCAAAGAATCTCAAGATAAAGGCCACTGATAACGAACAGAATTAGGATAACCACCAAAGAAGACAAAGAGTTGTGAGTATTATCTTGTAGAGGACTTGGCATGATAAATATATAAAGAACATAGAAGAGGGAAGGATTTTTTTTCATAATTTTTTATGCGGGTAGAAGGAGGATGGGTGGCAGGGCTGATGAGAATAGAAGAGGCACAACGCATAGAATGAAGATGGAGAATAGAGCATAAAATTCATAAGAAAATATGAGCAAATAAGAGTGGCGTGTAGTAGGAGAAAGAACAGAGCATAGATTAAGAAGAGTGCAATGGAGTCGCAGAGCATGGAAGCAAAAATATGTAGAAGTGGAACAAAGCATAGCAGTTGAAGAAGGCATAGGAGACAAAGAACTATAAGAGATCATATCAAAGACAGATAAAGTAAGTAAGTTTTGTAAGAATCAATAAGGGTGGTATGGTGGTGCTAGGGAGGATTGTAGTCCTCTAAATTCTAGTTGGTGCTAGAAGATATTCTGGGAGTTGGGGCTTCCATCTAGTTGGTGCTAGAAGATATTCTGGGAGTTGGTGCTTCCATCTAGTTGGTGCTAGAGAAACATGAGCATTGGTGTTTCCATCTAGTTGGTGCTAGAGAAATATGAGAGTTGGTTCTCTATGCAATTTGTAGCTTTCTATCATAGGTTGGAGCCTCATATTTGAGTTGGTTCTCAAAGACTGTGGTGTACATGAAAGTTGGATCTTGATTGACATACTAAGAGGAAGAGGTTTTCTCCCCTTATGGGTTTCCTCATGAAAATCAATGTCTCTGTGTATTCTATGTGATTGATCAAATATTGTATATATGTGCATGTTAATTTATCAACAACACATTAAATAATAATCTATAAAGATTTACAAAAGAACATGAAAAGTTTCAAGCTTAT
>ML793949.1:270272-290551 GCA_009831015.1 Picea engelmannii
AAAATCATATTATTTTGAATGCAAGTAGCAGACACATCTCTTCTCAGAGATAAGATGACACCATTCTAGTGAGTCTTTCACTCTGTATTTTTATAGTCTTTGTACATTTTCGCTCATTAATACAAAATTATGTATTACTGTATCTCTGTGTTTATGGTTGCATATCTCATACATTTTTGTTATATTATTGGATATCCAATATATCTCTATACATTTCTTTATTCTATCTCCACTCTCATTTCGTGCCAAAAATAATATGGATCAGTGGTATCAAAGCAGGCTACTCTTGATCGTTTTTCAATGCATGTCCCCGATGAGGTATGAATATAGAAAGTTCGGTCTCACGCTTGTCTCTATTGAAGACAATCTCTCTCGCACACCCAATAAACCCTCCACGGAGGAAGAAAAAAAAATGACAGAGCAAACAATTCTCTTAATTTGTTGCTTGAGCCAGCTCGCATGTGACAGAGGGACAAAATGATGGAGAATTTTTCCCACATCCTTCAACACCTTCCGATAAAAACAGGAGTGCCTTCATCAAGTGACCACTTTGGAGGAACCTCGCCTTTCAAGGTACAAGTTAATTTTGATATTCCCATATTTGAAGGACAGGTAGATGTAGATACCTTATAAAAATGGTTAAATCTTCTAGAAGGTTATTTCTTTGTTCATAATTTCTCTAATAGGGAAAATATCACCTTCACACTCCTTAAGGCTCTCTCGCATGTCAAACATTGGTGGGAAAATTAATCGGAGAAAAGTTCCATAGAGGAGTTTGGAATATATGGTGTCGAGCCGACTTGGGATTTTTTGTGTGGATGCGGTAAAGGAACAGTATTATCCTATTGGAAACTATGAGGACCAGTACATGAGATGGACCACACTACGAAAAGAGAGGGGCCAAGTAGTTCCAAATTTAACCAATACATTCCATACCTTACGCACCAATCTAGGTATCAAAGAATCCAAATGAAATTTGGTTCTGAAATACCATTGGGCTCTACACAGATAAATCCAAACTGAAATGGATTTTCTAGAAGTCTCATCACTCGGTGCTACTTATCGATATGTTGTTAAAATCGAACAGAAATTTAAACGCTATAACAAATGGTAGTTCAGGTCTGCAAATCCAAAACAACCAAAGTATGATAAAGATGGACCTAACAAACAGTCTCCCAAAAACTAGTCCAAGCCATAGGAAAATAAGGGTCACAGAAAGACAAAGAAGGACACCATAAAATGGTATGGTTTCCACAAAACCCCCTAGCACAACACTGATGAATATCGCTCAAAATAGTCATTGGTGGTTGAGATCAAAAGAAAGGAGATGAACCCTGATTTAGAATCTGATTCATAAAATATTGATAGAAGATAGATCATAGAAACAGACCCCACTGCTATTGTTGCGACCACAAAAATTCAACCAAAAGAACCCATAGATCCTGAAGAGGGGGAGCGCCTTTTTCATTCGCATATGTGGGTGAAGGGGATCTCACTGCATTTTATTGTTGATAGCGGAAGCCAGAAGAACCTCATCTGAACAGAGGTCATCAAACACTTGGGATTTTCAACAACACCACACCCACAACCATACAACATTGGGTGGCTTTGCCAGGGATGATATCTTTGTGTCAGCCAACAGTGTCGATTGTCATATGACATCCAACCCTTCAAGGATTAGGTATTATGTGATGTTTCCCCAATGGATGTCTATGATGTTCTCTTGGTCCAACCATATATGTGGAATCCCATGTTATCTATGATTCTTGACCCCGTAGTGTCATTGTTACTCTGGGGGGTCATCTCTACAGGATACCAGAGGTATTTCCAACTACTGCCCCACCTAAGCAATTATGCAAGGTAGTATCTCATACTACATAATTCAGCTTCTTCATAATATGTTCAAAATGTGAACAGAAGGATACTGCAACCACTACAACCTCAGCCCAAGCACCTTCTATCCAACAAAAGCATGTCGACAAGATTGCAGCAAAGTGTAAAGATTCCTTCTTCACACAAGAATATCATGTAGCCAAAATGGTCAGAAATGTACAACCCTTCCAGCCACAGGTTCGTGACAACCTTCAACCAGCTAAGCAATGCACCTTCTTCAACAAGGAAAGAATCTCATCAAGATGTAGATTCAACAAATGCTTTTCCCTCTCCCCTGGGAACTCAACGCAATGGATACCATTGATTCCTAATGAGGGAGGATTGATACAGGTGGATATCGGTGGCCACCCACCTTTTCCAACTGGCTCTAAACAATTTTCTGGCAATTTTGGTAATTTACTATTTTTAGCAGTTTTTAACTTCCAGGGCCATTTTGAGGGCCTAAATGAAGGTTTTTCATGATCAAGATTCTCAATGATGGTTGAAAACTCTGATTGAGCCCCCAAAATGAATATCCTCGACGATACCTTTCCAACAAGCTATTTTGTGCCCCAAACGGAGATTGTATCCCAAAGTTACGCCCATGGGAAGTAGATACACCAAACTACCCAAAACGGGGTCCACAAAATTGTTGGCTTTTCATCTTCCAGGGTTAGGGTTTTGGATTTTATTTATGATAAAAATTCCTTTACAGCCTCATTGTAAAATAATCTTCTTGTAAATGTGAGTAGCGGACACATCTCTTCTCAGAGATAAGCTGCCACCATTCTAGTGAGTCTTTCACTCTATATTTTTACAGTCTTTGTACATTTTCGCTCATTAATACAAAATTGAGTATTATTGTATCTCTGATACATTTTTGTTATATTATTGGATATCCGAGATATCTCTGTACATTTCTTTATTATAACTCCTCTCTCATTTTCTGCCGAAAATAATCTGGATCATCCCCATTAAATTTTTATAATTTTGTTGCATGCTAGTTATTGAAGAAAATGAGGAGAAAATCCATGGAGTGTGTGGTAAAGGATGTTTTATATATAAGAGGCCATCCCCAAGAGAGGAGAAATAAGTCTTCAACAAATAGATATGGATATAGAGGTATATCTAAATCACTAGGACAATCTATAATGAAATGCTATAAATGTGGTAAAGGTGGGAAGTATAAGAAATATTGAAAATCTAAGAATGTTGATAAAAATAATGTATTTGATAATTCCCTTTCCACATGAACAAAACATTCTATGGAAGAAGGAGGTGATGTCTACTTTTCATATACAAGTACACATGCATATCATGTTATATATTTTATTGAGTCAAATGCTTCATTTCTTGTATGAGTTCTCATAGGGAATGGTTTTTTGAATATGAAAGTTACAATGGAGGTGATGTTTTCCTAGGAGATGAGATGATAACCAAAACCATTGGGAATGGAAGGGTCAAGATACTACTCATATATTGAATGATTGGAACTCTCCTTAGGGTTCTACACTTTTTAGATCTATCTAGGAACATGATATTTGTAAATATGACGAGTGTTGAGGCATGCATAAAGTATTTGAAAAGGAAACATGTAAGATGGTTTAATAAGCAAAGGTGTTGATGAGGGGATTTTAGATTGGAATTATAAATTATAAGCTATTAGGAAGAACTATTAATGATGGGTGTAGTAGTTCTATTGTTCTGTAGGTAGAAATGAAGAATACATAGTTCCTACTATCCCTATTGATAATATAGTTCTATGGAATCAAAATACTAGGACATACTAAAGATAAGAGCCTTCAATCATTACATGTTGAAGGTATGGTAAATTTATGGGTGAAGGTATGTACAAATTCTCATTAGTTTTTTTTGTGTGTGAACATTGTGTGTGTGTGTGTGTTTGCGTTTAAAACATAATCGAGTAAGATTCCCATATACCTCTACAAGATAAAAATGAATCTTTGAGTTGATAAACATTGATGTGTTTGTACTGGTGGATATTCCATAAATGTGTGTACCATGTTTCATTCATAGATGATTTGTTTAGGAACACATGGATCTATTTCATTCAAAAGAAATATAAGGTTTTCAATAGATTTAAAGAGTTTAAGGATCTTGTAGAGAACCTAATAGAGAATAAAATAAAGGTGTTGACAACAAATGATGCTGGATAGTTCTATGGAAGTGAGTTTGAGGAATTATGTAAAATGTGTGGAGTGACAATTCAAAAGACAACTTCATACACACCTCAACAAGATGGATTTTTATAAATAATGAATAGGGCATTGGTGGAAAAGGAAAGAAGTATTCTTAGTGATGTATTGTTATCATATGATTTATTGAAAAATGCAATGGATATTGTATGTTACGTAGCAAACCAATCACCTTCATCAAAAGCTCCACATGAAGCATGGACTAGTAAAAAAAACTTTCAGTCTGTAAACCATCATGGGAAATCCATTGGAACAATTCAACACAACAAATCTTACAAGTTTATGCAATCAATTATTGAGTAATTATTTAAATAAGATTCAAATTTTATGTTACTAGGTTAATGCATGAAAATATTGAAATAGTTGAAACTGTAATAAAAAAGATATGAAAATAACACATCATCCACACAATTAACACAAGATGCACCATAGGAAAAACCGATGTGAGAAAAACCTAGATAGAAGGTGAGGCCTATGCTCTTCTCTTTTATTCTCAGTTGTGAAATGGAAATACAAAGGGGCACTCACTATGGAGTTTACATGGACACTTTGGCTAGTATGGCTACTACAAGATATTCTACTTCCTTTGTTTTTATTTAATATCATAGTCTTAGTTTATTTTATAAACTATTAAATATAATAAAACTACAAAAATAATGGAAACCCTTCCCATATTAGCAGCCTAATATTTAACATGGAATGACATTTTTCTCGAGTTTGGGTTAGGATATTTGCATTACTTAACTCTCGATTACGGTTAGGGTTTTCAATACTATAGAATATTCTTGAAAGAGCAAATGTGACTATCCATACATGTTTTCTTAATGGTAACTAACATGGTATCCACTCAGTATCATGGTGGAAAAAATGATAAGTCAACTTGTAGGAGGCATAACTTTCTCATTCGAACTCCACTTGAGGTGATTTTTTCATTATTGGAAAGCTCCTAAAGTGTAGAACAACATCAAGAGGATAAAAACATTTTTTGCAAAGTTTTGACTGAAACAATGGCCATTCAAAGTCCCAAATAGACTCCAAACATTCATTATGTTCTAATTATAGACTTACAAAATTTAAGGAATCTTATTATTGTTATGATAAAACTAATAATAACAATAATAATAAAAGTAATAATAATATAATTAAAAATTCAAAGATGATTCAAACACAAAATTGGTGTATGTGATTCCCTTGTTTGTGTGAAAATAAATGGGTGTATGAGATCCCCTTCTTTGTGGGACAAGGGACCCCCTCTGTTCAATAATTTGACTTCTAAAGTATACATAGGTGCACATACCTTACTTGGCCTCCTAAGAGAAAGCACAACATTGGTGTATGAGACCTCTTATGCTCAAAAAGAATTGAGAGAAGCATTCCAAGATCACCATAGTTTTGATGACTTAGGAGGTTAGGAAGGTCTGTAATGTGGAAAATATTTTTAAAATGGGATTTAATATGGGTACAGGCATAGAATTCCAAGAGGAAGTGTTTTTCATCTTCTACCAACTAAGTGTCATAAAGGTGACAAATTCTCTCATCCCACGATGTTTTGGGAGTTTTCCAATGCCTAGTTTCACTATGTAGCTCGTGAGACTTTGTTCTTACTTTAGCAATGTTGATTTTCTTCTTTGCACTTCTCAAAACTAAGAGGTATTTTTGATATTCTAAATTAGGGTTGACCTCCTCCTTTTAGTATCTTGATTTCCTTTTATCCACTGATTCTTTATCACACCACATATTCTCAAATTTAGAAGTAATAATATTTTTAATATTATCAATATTATGCATGATGATTTCTTATTGAATTCCCCAATGATTTAGTCAAGATTTGGCATCTTTATGTCATCCTCGCTTGAGCCACTAGTGGTTTTGGCTAGAGTTTGAATAAATTTTGGGGAGCCTTTTGTCATCCATGTTTTTTATATTTTTTTTGTACATTAGGTATCTAATCATAGCAATGATCTCAAAGGAAAAAAGGCTTGCCTCTATGAGATGGATATATAGGGTGTATTTTCCTTAATGTTGAAATTACAAGTTATAATTTTTTTTTAGATCTATTCTATCTTTCTCTAGGATTCTCCTGATATATTGCAACCCCAAACTGCATATGCATATAAGATAACCAAAGTGGCAAGAGTTTGAAAGAGGAGTTTTTTTATCCCAAATCCAAAGGTCTGTTGATTTATAATTTTTTCCATCCCATAATAATCTTTCCACCCTCCATTTATCCCTTTTTCAACGCTATTGTTCCAATTGAGCTTGTGATGGATAATGATTCCAAGATACTTGTATGAAGGAACTTTCTCAAAGCTATTGTTGTCATAAAAAAAGTGTCATAGGTGATCCTTTTGGATTTATTTTTATCACAACCTTTGTTCTGTTAGTGCTCATAGTCATGTCCATGCTAGAAAAGAAGTCCTTAAGGATTATTAGTTGCTTACCTAGGTCATAGGTACTTTTCTCCATAAGAACAATATCATCAAAATAAAGAAGGAGGATGATGACTATATACTAGTGAGAGTTAGGCCAACACACCCTACATCCTCCAAACAATCTTCTAACTTATTAATATATATACCCAAAAGGGTATGGGATAGGGGAAAACCTTGCTTGACTCCTATATTATAGTTGATTTCTTCTGACCAGCCCTCATTGTTCCTAAACATGGAAATGACTTTTTCATATAACCCCTCTGCAACAACTCTTAACTCAAAAGGGACTTTAATCTCTTCTAACCTATGCCATAGGTTAGTCGTGGGCATAATGTCAAAATATTTTCTAAAGTCAACAAAAGAACAAAGGAGATTAGTTTTTTCATTATGACACTCCTCTCCAATGATGCTAAATGTAAAAAGGTAGTCCACAGTGTAATTGTAACCTCTAAAACAAACCTAGCCTCTATCTCTTTATCCATGGATTTCTAGCCATTTGTCAATATCCGTTTCCAAAATAGTTTTGTATATCTTAGCTAAAATGGGGCTAATCAAAACGGTCCTATAATTATAGGGATTGATCTTCTCCCCGCTTTTAAAAATAGGTACAATGAGACTTTGAGTCCAAGGTTTTGGGAAGCCTTGTTGGATAGCTAAATTGAAGATCTAATGTATGTTCAAGGGATGAGGATAGGTCCTCCAATTTTTAATATTTCAAATTGGTAACCTTGTATGTCCTTATATTTTCCTTTTGAGAGCCTCTTAACCATAAACTTAATATCTTCTATAAAAAATAAATCATCCTTTGTACAAATATTTGGTATTTTTTCCATGATGTTAGGGGATTCATACAATTTTTTAAGGTAGAAATTCCAGTCCTTATTATTAATAATTTTAAAATTATATATTTATTAATAAATTTATTTTGTTAACTTCTATTATGTTAAATTTTACAACTTTTGTAATATTATTTTAAAATTATATATTTGTGTCATCTTCAAAATATGATAATATAAATAGATACAAAACCTTACCTAAACGGAAAAAAAAAAAAAAGATTGTATAAATAGAAAGAAAGAGAAGCTTTTGCACCTATTTAAGATAGATCCTAAGAAATTTTGGAGGAAAATTCTAACTTGTAAAACAATAGAAAATAACAATATTCCCTTGAAGGACTGGAATTTCTACCTTAAAAATTTATATCAATCCCCTAACGTCAGGGAGAGCATGCCAAAAAACTCTACAAATGATTAAGTTTTTTCTATAGAAGACGCTAAGTTGGGGGTTAAGAGGTTGTCAAAAGGAAAATCTAAGGACATTGAAGGTTATTGAGCTAAACTATTAAAAATTGGAGGACCTATCCCCATCCCTCACATACATAATCTTTGTAATTTATCTATCCAACAAGTCTTCCGAAAACATTGGAGTCAAAGCCTCATTATACCTATTTTTAAAAGTAGAGATAAAATAAATCCCTCTAATTATAGGACCATTATGATTAGCCCCATTTTATCTATGTTATAGGAAAGTATTTTGGAAAATAAGATCCACACATGGATAAAAGGCCATGTAAAAAGAGCTAGAGGATAGGTTGGGATTAAAGGATACCATTCCAATGTGGACCACCTTGTTACATTTAGGATCATTGTAGAGAAATTGTGTAATCATAAAACCGATCTCCTTTTTTGTTTCGTTGATTTAAGAAAAGATTTTAACATTGTGTCGAGGACTAAACTATGGAATCAGTACATGATATTAACGTCCATTTCTATTTAAGAGCTTCTAAAGTAAGGATATATGAGAAATTTATTTCCATGTTTAGGAACATTGAGGGTTGGTCTGGAGAAACTAATTGTTATATAGGAGTCAAGAAAGGTTTTCCTCTATCCCCTACCTTTTTTGAATCTATATTGATAAATTAGAATATTTTTTGGAGGATGCAGGTGATATAGATGGATTTTGGTGGCCTCCCGCCTATTCCAACTAGCTCATTTCGGCATTTTTCCAGTTTGGTAGTTTTTCCTAGTTTTCAGGTCCCTGACTTATAGAGCCATTTTGAGGCCCTAAACAACATTTTTAGGGCTATCCACAATAAAACTATAAAAAAACTCAAATTCTAATGGAAAAATGTGTATTCCTCGGATAGGCCTTTCCAACGAGCTATCATGCACCTAAAACAAAGATCATATTCAAAAGTTACGACCCCGGGAAGTTGATGTACTAGCTTACCCCAACGAGGCCCACATGACTTTTGGCGCTTCATCTCCTAGGGTCAGGTTTTTAGATGTATAGGGTTTTGGAATTCCTATTTATTGTAAAAATTATTGGAGAACCTCATTGTAACAATCTTCTTGCGAATCAATGCAATCGTCACATCTCTTCTCAAAGATAAGTTGCCACCATTATAACAAGCTTGTTTTCCATTGCATTTTACAGTTTCAACACATTTTCATATTGAATAGAAACCAGTTTTACTGTATCTATGTTATTGTATCTCTTCTATTCTTGTGTCTCTATGTTAATAATAATAATTTGTATTCATTTTCATTCTTCTCATAAAATCTGGATCAGTGGATCAGAGGAGTCTGCTACTTGTCGTTCTTAATGCATGTCCCCGATGAAGTCAAGGTACAAAGAATTGGGTCTCGAGATTTTTTCTCTTAAGGAAAAAATCTCTCGCATGCCCAAGCGACCTCTCATGGTGGGAGAAAATAAATACGACAGGACAAGAGATCCTTTCAAATTGTTGCTCAAGCAAGACCTCATGCTACAGAGGAACAAAATAATGGATAGTTTTGCACAAATCCTGCGGCGGCTACCAACAGGCGACAAATCTTCCTCGAACAGAGGTGTCTCCCACTTCAAGGTACAATCAACTTTAGTATTCCCATATTTTAATTTCATATAGATGTAGATGATGTAGATAAATGGTTGAATATTCTAGAAGGGTATTTTTCTGTCCATAACTTTTCGAAAAAAGAAAAGATTATGTTTGTGCTCCTCAAAGTCGTTCCCCATGTCAAAGATTGGTGGGATATGTTCTGTGAGCAAAAGGAAATAGAGGAACCCTCACTATTTATAGTTTTGATCACCTAGGATTTCTTCAAGGATGCTATCAAGGCACAATACTACCTTTTCATAAGTTATGACGACCTGTATACAAAATGGACCACCCTGTGATAGAGACCAAGCAATGCTAGAGTTCACAAATATATTCCATACCTTGTGCACCAAGATGGGTATCAAATATTCTGAGTGAAATCTAGTGCTCAAGTATCGCGATGATATTCATAAATACATCCATGCCAAAATGGAGTTTTTGGACATCTCGTCCTTGGGCGTGACCTACTGATATGTCGTCAAAATCGAGGAAAATATTAAACAAAATATGCAACAATTTGAGACTGGGAACCCCTCACATCAAAACCATGTAAAGGGAAGCCCCAAACCATAGAATAAAGGACAAAGAAAAGATGGACAGTCTCAAGACAACCAGTATAGGCCGCAAGCAAAGAAGGACACTAGAAAAACAAAGAAATATACCAGGAAGTGGTGCGACTTCCATAAGAGCCCTTGGAAAAAACGATTGATTTTTTCTCTAAGAAATCATTGGTGGTTGAGGTGAAAGCCTATGAATCATATAAGGGTTCCTACTATGAGTGATATCATCGACGTAGAACCCATTTCCATCGTTGCTACCACCAAGGTCCATCCCAGTGAACCAGACGATCCAGAAGAAGGCGAGCACCTCTTTCATTCATATATATGGGTAAAAGGAACCCCACTGCACGTTATCATTAATATTGGTATCCTGAAGAACCTCATATCAAAAGAGGTCATCAAGAGACTAGCCCTATCGACAACTTCACACCCACAACTCTACACCATTGGATGGCTCCGCCAAGGAAGCGATCTTCGCATCAACCAATCGTGTCGCTTATCATACGCCATTAATCCCTTCAAAGATGAGGTATTGTGTGATGTTTCTCCTCTTGATGTTTGTAATTTTCTTTTGGTCGAACCTTATTTATAGAAATTTCATGTTGTATATGAGTCTAGGCCTCGTAGTGTTATTATTACTTTCAACAAGAAATTATACAGGATACTCAAGGCAGTCTCACCTAGTGTTATTTCCTTGATCTCTGTCAAGCAATGTAGGAAGGGCATCTATCTGACTGGGAAGTTTTTCTTCTTCATGATACTCTCTCAAAGTGAGTGAAAGGTTGGAGCCAAATCTAGGGCCTCCGTGACCAACCTCTCCACACAACAAAAGAAAGTGGACAAGGTCGTGGAAGAACAAAAATATATCTTCTCCTCACCTATCGGGCTACCTTTTCACTGTTGGGTCAAGAATCCCATTGATTTGACCCTCGATGTACCACTTCCCAATGGGCCAATATACCTTCTCTCTCTGTTAGAGAATGAGGATATCAAGTGATATATCCAAGAACTACTCCACAAGGGGCACATATGTCCTAGTTCATCGCCTTGTGGGAGCCCCATCATGCTAGTGAAGAAGAAAGACATGACCTGTCGAATATGCATTGATTAGGAGGCCATAAATAAAATCATAGTCAGGAACCAGTACCTAATTCCCAAAATCGATGATCTCCTTTATCAACACAATGGGGTCAAATACTTCAATAAGATTGATCTGAAGTTTGGCTACCACTAGGTCCCCATAGAACAAAAATATGCATGGAAGAACGCCTTCAAGTAAAAATAAGGTATTTTTGAATTGTTGGTCATGCTTTTTGGTTTAACAAATTCTCCAACAACTTTCATGAGGATGATGGATGATATCTTGCAACCTTTCACCAATAATTTTGTAGTGGTGTATCTGGATGACATCCTCATCTACAACAAGACTTGGGTGGAACACTTGTAGCATATTCAACAAGTTTTGCACACCCTGCGGCAGTACAAGCCATATGCCAACTTGGAAAAATAATCCTTGAGCATGGAAAGGGTCCAGTACCTAGTCTACATCGTGGACCAACATGGTGTGCATGTGGATCCAGCCAAGATCCAAGTCATCTGTGACTGGCCAACCCCAACCACACTCACTGATATTCAAATATTCTTATGCCTTGACAATTTCTATCGTAGGTTCATGTTGGGATTCTCCCATATTGCATGGGCCCTCAACCAAGTAACCAGGGGTGGTGGTAAGGAAATATTTGTGTGGGGCATGTCCAAAAAAAAAGTGTTAGATGATTTAAAGCATCACTTGTGCTCAGACCCAATAATTTCATTACTAGACCTGCATCATCCCTTTTAGATCAAGACAGATGCTTTGTACTATGTTGTGGGTGCAGTTCTATCTCAGTACATCCACGTCATGGCCTATCATATTGAGACACTATCAGATGTTGTTCGTAAGTAAACTACTTACGACAAAGAAATGTACTCCATTGTGCAAGCCTACTGCCAGTGGAGAAATTACATTATCGGGAAGGAGACAGTCATCCACACGGATTGTAAGACACTACAGTTCATGCAGACACAAGGAAAATTGCAGAATGACTATCGTCATAAGTGGTCCACATACTTGTAGGAGTTCCACCTCAATATCTAGTATAAAACAGATAATACCAACCAAGTCGTTGATTGCCTCAACCGATCTCCAATCACAAAAATCACCACGATGCTATAATCTTGTGACCACGAGACCTTTGAATGGCCCAACCTCTATGAGCCAGACCCTGATTTTTCCACCACATACCAAATGTTGGGAGAAAACTCAGTTGTCACTAATTTCCATATGCATGACAGGATATTATATCGACTGGGACATCTCTATGTTCCATCAAGTGAGTGAGAGAAGCTGAATTGGGAAGCCCACTACGGTCGGGTGGCAGGACACTTCGACGTCGAAAATATAGTGTCAGTGTTGCAAAAACATTTCTACTATATACAACTTCGAAATGATGTCAACAAGTATATCAAGTCCTGCAGTTCCTAAGTTATTTCCAAACCAACCACTAAGAAATAGGGCATGTACACACCTTGCCTACCCCTGACAGGAAATGGGAATCCATCTCAATGGACTACATGTTGGGCCTTCCGACCACCAAGAGGGGAAATAACTATGTCTTTGTGGTTGTTGATCACTTTTCCAAGATGGTGATCATGATCGCCTGCAAGAAGAGCATCACAGCAAAGGCCACTGCCAAGGTATTCTTTGAACGAGTCTGGGTACATTTTGGAATCGCAAAAACCATTGTCTCATACCAGGACAGTCGGTTCCTCAACACATTCTGGTCGAGCCTCTGGTCACTGCTGGACACCAATCTCACCAAATCCATTTCTTTCCAGCCCTAGAAAGATGGCCAAACTGAGGTCATCAATCGAATGATCATGCATATCCTACACATGTACAATTCCAAGCACCCCCACACATGGGATGATATTCTTCCCTATGTTCAGCATAGCTACAACAAATCCCTACATATCTCAACCGACCGCAGGCCCTTTCAAGTTGGGTTGGGATTCCAACCATTGGATCCCATGGATGTTCCACTACCTCTTGCGTCCACCCCAATTGATTCATCACCTTCTCCAACTGAAGCTGACAAAGCATATCCACCAAGAGGTTCAACATATTTTACAGAATTCCAATGCCAAGTACAATTAGCACCATGATCAACACCGACTGCCACATAAGTTTCATGTGGGTGACAAAGTGTGGTTACACTTGCCGAAAGAACTCCTTACGGGGCCCCATCGTAATATTCTCGCACTCGGTTACAGAATTTACACCATCACAGAGGTTGTGGGTGACAATGCTTTTGAGCTCAACATTCCCCATTTCCTTGTCCTACACCCAATATTCAATGTGGATCTCCTTCGGCCATACTTCCCGCTATTATTGGACACCTCAGAGATAGTCAAACAATTGACACTAATAGAGATCAACCATGACTGCATGGAATAGGAATCCAATGATCATATTGTGGACACATAGGTCAAGGGCATTCACCAACAAAGGATCCAACTTTATCAAGTTGTCAAAGCAAGGCAACTCCTGCACCAAGGAAAGTGGCTCACCCAGGGCCAAATTCAGTAGAAATACCCTCATATGATGGGGGAAATCAACACAATCGAGACCATTTATTCCTAATGGGGGAGGATTGATCCATATTGATGTCGATGGCCTCCCACCTATTCCAACTGGTTCATTTTGGCAGTTTTCCAGTTTGGCAGTTTTTCCTAGTTTTCAGGTCCCTGACTTCTAGGGTCGTTTTGAGGCCCTAAACAACATTTTTAGGTATAGACACAATCAAGCTATAGGAGGAGTTAGAGGTTGATGAAAAAATGTGTATTCCTCGGATAGACCTTTCCAACAGGCTATCGTACACCTAAAAGGAAGATCGTATGAAAAAGTTAAGACCCTGGGAAGTTGATGTACTAGCTTACCCCAATGGGGCCCACATGAATTTTCACGCTTCAAATCCTAGGGTTAGGTTTTTGGATTTCTGGGACTTTTCCAATCCCGTTTATTGTAAAAATTCCTGGAGAGCCTCATTGTAACCATCTTCTTATGAATGAGTGCAACCATCACATCTCTTCTCAGAGATAAGCCACCACCATTCTAGCAAGTGTGTTTTCCACTACATTTTACAGTTTCAACAATTTTTATTATTGAATAGAAACCAGTTTTATTGTATCTCTACTATTCTTGTGTCTCTATGTTAAGAATAATAATCTGTATTTATTTTCGTTCTTTTCATAAAATCTGGATCAACAGGTTTTTTTGGCCCAACTCTCTCTAGTATAATCATCATCCCCCTTCTCTATTATAATGATATTGTTTGTATGGTTAAGAATCCCTATGACCTAGGTAAGAAACTAATAACCCATAAGGACTTCTACTCTAGCATCGATATGGTTGTGAACACTTAAAAAAAAAGGTTATGATGATTAAATCCAAAAGGATCACCTACGATACTTTTCTTTATGACAACAATAGCTTGGATGAAGTGCCTTCATAAAAGTATCTTGGAATCAATATCCACCACAATCTCAATTGGAACTATAGAGTTGAAAAAAGAATAAATGGAGGGTGGAAAGCTTATTAAGGGCTCGAAATCAATTCTAAATTAGCATACATTTGTCTATGGGATAAAAACAAAATTCCTCTTTCAAACTCTCATCACTCCATTTATCTTATATGAATGTCAAGTTTGGGGATGCAGTATATCTAGAGAATCCTGGAGAAAGATAGAACATATCCAAAATAATTTATAACGTATATTCTCAAAATTAAGGGAAAACACCCTATCATATCCTCCTCACAGAAGAAAGTGTTTCCCCCATTGAGAGCATTGCTATGATTAGATACATAATGTACAAGAACAAGATAAACAACATGGATGAAAAGAGGCTCCCAAAAATTCCTTCTAACTCTAGCCAATCCACCAAGGGCTCAAGCGAGGATGGAATAAAAATGCCAAATCTTGGCTAAATCATTGGGGAATACAAGAAGAAGCCATCATGCACAATATCGATAATATTACAAATACTATCACTTCTAAATTTAAGAAGAATATGTGGTGGGATAAAGAATTGGTGGATAAAAGTAAATTAAGATACTACAAGGAGGTGGTCAACCATAATTTAGAAGATCAAAATTACCTCTGAGTTTTGAAAAGTGCAAAGAAGAAAATCAACATTGTTAAAACAAGAATAAATTCTCACAAGCTACATAGTGAAACTGGGAATTGAACAACTCCCAAAACACCATGGGATGAGAATTTGTCACCCTTGTGATACTAAGTGTGTAGAACATGAAAAACACTTCCCCTTGGATTTTCCTACCTATACCCATATTATATCCCAATTTAAAAATATCTACCGCATTAACAATAAAAATAGGTTAACAATATTAACAACATTTTCACCTTAAAGGCTACTTCAACAAATGATCAACCACACATTGTAAATTGGATAGGGGTAATAATTCACTCATTCAATACTAAATTTGAAAGGATGCAAAAGATGAAAGTTTCATCAGTCCTAGAACAAAGGGTTTGCAACACAATTTGCAACGCCAATATGAAAACCAACCAAAACCCCTTTCTCAACCCTCAAACATGATGGACACTCTCATGGAGTACTAGGTGGATCTAGGCTTGATGTTTATGTATTTGAATTTGGACATGGATGTTTTCAAGTTGTCCAACCTCCAACCCTCCTCTTCAGCCAGTTCGCAGCAACAGTTCACAGTGCATTGGTGTTTTAGTTTTATATTTTAAATGAAAAACTAGGTTATGTTGAATTTTGGCTAGTGGGTCCATGCCATTATCATTATCCTCCACAAAAAAATTCATAAAAACCCACATCACCGTGGGATTTATGATTAAATAATTAGAAGAAACTGCTACAGGAAATGAGTTCACACCGCTAGTCTGCAGCGCCAGTTCGCAACGCCTACCTAAAAAATAGTTTTCACACTTGGAGGAAGTTGTTAGAAGATTTTATGACATAATCCATGGAAATTTGGTTAAACATGGTGCTAAAAACAATGAAATCTCCTGTGTCATGATCTTTTAATACAATGATGTCAAATGATGACAAAATAAAAGTACTTAGAGTACGTTGTGAACTCTCCTAGTGAGTTGGAAGCACATACACCCAACTTTCACTTGACACTTTAAAAAAAATAGATGGTGACAAGGAGAATCAATTCTATGTGTTAACAACTGGCACTAAAGAAATAAACGTAGGGAAGAAAAACGGAACAACCAAATCAAGCCCATCCAGCAAGGATACTTCTTATAGGAGTTAGGTAGCTAAAACACATCCTTAACTAGACATAGGACAAGGTCTAATACCCCACCTTTCCTGATTACTTTTGAAATATTTAATAGGAATGTTCATAACTGCATGGTAGAATCAGGGGCCTCTTCGAATTCCATGTCTCAATTTTTTTGAAAAGATTAATGTCAAAGCTTAGGTATCTGATATTCATATTATCTAGTTAGATAGAACTTGATTCAATTTAATTGGGAACTAAAGAATGTTTTAATCAGAATGAACACTAATCCTAAAATTCATCATACTATTGGCATTATCGTGGTAGACATACCTGATAACTAAGACATGCTTTTAAGTAGATATTGGTCTGCTATGCTAAATGGATATTTGGCTACTAATTGGTCACATTTATGGATTCCTTTCAATGGAAAATTTAATCAAATAAAAATTGATAGAGAGAGATATATGAAGCATGTGGTGACTGTTTTGAACGACTTAAATGGACTTGTGCTGTTTAACAATTCCAATCTGGGTCATTATTCATATGATACATTTTTTGTAAATTATACCTCTGAATCATCTTATTTTGTGGAATCTAACACACAATATGAATCCTTCATTGCACTCAATTTTTTTATCCAAATTGTAATATAGTAGATCATACTAACATTACTTCTAGTGTACAACCTAACATAATTTCCAAGGATAGATTAGAGATGCTTAATAACTCTACCAATATCAATAATTCAAAAAAATTCGAAAACTTGAAATCAACTATTGAACCAAAAAAAGTGGATCCTGATATGTGGATGTTATTTGTTTATGGATCCAAACATTTAGAAGGTGTAGGTGTTGGTTTCATACTCAAATATCTAGAAGGAAAGAAAACATTAATTGCTTGACTAGAATTCCAATGCAACAACAATATTGTCGAATGTGAATCTTTGCTACAAGGATTAAAAAAGGAAATAGACTTGAAAGAAAAGAAAATTAAGGTATTTAGCGATTTTGAAATTTTCGTAAGACAGGTAAGGAACACCATTCATTGTCTTACGATTCATCTCAAACATTATCAGTTAGAGGTATAAGAACGAATTAAGTCTTTTGATGCATTTAATTTCAGTTCTATTCCTCATTCACTAAATTGTGATGCAGACTTACTTGCTAATGTTTCATCTAGATTAATACCATCGGAAGGATTAATGTCTGATAATTATTTTGTTGAACTTATATATAGACGATCAATTCCTGACAACATAGCTAGCTGGAGAGTCTTTGATGATGACCACAGAATTATTAGATTCTTACACCTTAAGGATACATTCAAAGTCTATGTTATAGATGAGGGTCAACATAATAAAATGATGAACTTCGATGCCACTAAACTAGCTCAGTGAAGAAATCATTCTGGTTTATCCAACAACATCCCCAAGAATGTGGTGAGGATTGAGAAACTTTATGATTTCTATCGTAAATTCAAGAAGGAAAAAAACTTCAAAACCAACAATTCATCCATGCAGTTTGAAGTGGTAAATATGGGAAGAAGTATCGCACCTCAAAATATTAATCTAGGAAAGAATCACTCTCCTGAGGAAAAATAATATTACATCAAATTATTCAGGGAATACAAAGATATATTTTCCTAAACTTACAAAGACCTCAAGACATATGATACCAAGATCATAAAGCAAGTCATTTGAATGAATCCTCAACCTTTTCAACAAAAGTTGAGGAAGATGCATCCTAGCCTTGAACCACAAGTCAAAGCAGAGATGAATTTTTTTCTAGATGCTAATATTATATTCCTAGTCAGACATGCTTAGTGGATTTCTAAATTTTTACCAGCCAGGAAAAATAATGGAGATATAAGTTTGTGCATTGATTTTAGGAACTTGAACAAATCCTCTGAGAAATAAAACTATCTAGTGGCCCCTATGGAGAAGATCTTGCAATGTGTATCTAGTTTAGAAATGCTCTCACTTTTGGATGGATTTTCTGGCTATAATCAAGTCTCAGTTTCCCATGATGATCAACTTAAAATTGCCTTTTGGAATAAATGGGGAACTTATACCTACAGGAAGATTCCATTTGGTCTAATCAACGATGGGGAAACTTTACAAAGAGTAATGGATATAGATTTTAGAGGCCTAATTGGAGAATGTGTTGCGGTGTACCTAGACGACATTACTATATATCCACGAATAAGAAAGATCATATATCCCATTTGAGAAGAGTATTCATTAGGTTTAGGAGGTATGATATTTCCCTAAATCCCTAAATTTGTTTTTTTTTTTAGTTGATGACAACATACTTTTAGGATTCATAGTTTCAAAGCATGGTAGGAAAATTGAACCTGATAGAACTGAAACTATTGTCAAAATTCATCCTCCCCATAACAACAAAGTTATGCAGTCCTTCCTGGGGAGGATAAATTTTGTGAGAATATGTGTCCCTATATTTGTTGAGATAGTAAAATCCTTTCAATACATGATTAAAAACAATGCAAAATTCAAATGGGGACCTAAGGAAAATGAGTCTTTTGTTAGAATGAAGTTATAAATAGTGCAAGTTCCTACACTATTAAGTCCATATTTCAGTAGAGAGTTCATTCTCTACACTTTTTCTTCAGAAATTTCATTCGTTGTTGTTCTAACTCAAAATAACCAAGAAGTATATGGATTTATCGTTGTATTTGTGAGTTTGGATTTACGAGTAGAATTAAATTACCCAGTAGTGGACATAGAAGCCTATGTTGTATTCAAAGTTGTAAAAATTCCATACCTTACTTGATCAAATCAAATACCAAGGTCATTTTCCCTTATCCCACTATTATAAATATCTTGGTACAAAAAGATCCAACTGGATAACATATTTACAAGAGTACGATATGGAGATCAAACATGGAAAAATTTTCAAAGGGAATGGGTTATGTAAACTAGTTGTTGAATCAACAAGCGATGAAGTACAAGAACATGCTTTGTATCAAGACCAAGAACTTTTTGAAAGAGATGTTGTTACATTCCTAGTAATTACGATCAATGGTACTATGAAATGAAATATAATTTGACCCATGGGTCGGCTCCACATTATTTGGAACTAAAGAATAATAGATCCCTCAGACTTTAGTCAACTCAATATTAGCTCATTTGAATGGATATTATGAAGAAATAATTATTATGGTATTTTCTTAAGATGCCTTGATAAAAGAGATGCAGAAAAGGTTTGATACAAACATCACGATGGACCAACTAGTGGACATTTCGGAGGTGACACTACTTCTTACAATATCCTCAGAGTGGTCTATTACTGGCCTACTTTGCTAAAATATTCTCATGCATATGAAAGGAAATTACAGGAATGCCAAAAGTCAGCTGGGAGAAAAAACAAAGTTGAATTCCTTGCAACCTGTAATTATAGACTTCTCTTTTAAACAATGGGGTCTGGACATGATTGGGAAAATTAATCCCAACTCTTCTCATCCACAAAAATATATCCTGAAATCTATTGATGATTTCACCAGGTGTATCGAAGCAAATTCTTTAAAGATGATCAACGAAAACTAGGTGACATGATTCCTTGAATCTCATATTATCACTAGATTTGGAATCCCCGAGTCCTTAGTTTTTAATAATTCCAAGTATTTTTCTTCTATCAAATTAAATAAATATCCTCTTGAATGAAACATTAAAGTTAATTATTCAACAAACTATTGTTGTACATGGTGTTGGCATTGATGTCAAAGGGGGTTAATATGATCAATGATGGACTTGGTGTTTGGAGTTGGCATGAATGTCAAAAGAAGGATAATATGGTATTGAGACAACTGTTTTCTCCATTGATGTCAAAGAGGTCCAATGTGGGTCGTAAACATTGTGAATTTGGTATGGTATTTTGTGTGACATCCCACCATCCTAGAATTCTATAACTATGGATAGTATTTGAAATAATTGATGATATTTTTTATCTCTCTCTCTCTCTCTCTCTCTCTCTCTCTCTCTCT
>ML793949.1:296737-311568 GCA_009831015.1 Picea engelmannii
GGAGTGGCTGAAAGGAAAAATCAGACAATAATGAATATGGCAAGAACACTTCTCAAAGAGAAAAGTTTGTCAAATATTTTTTGGGTTGAAGCAGTAGCATGCTCAGTTTATCTCTTGAATAGATCTCCAACCACAAGTCTAAATATGAAAGTCCCTCAAGAAGCATGGAGTGGGACAAAGTTAAATGTTGCACATCTAAGGACATTCGGATGCATAGCATACGCTCATATATCTTTCGAATTAAGGAAGAAACTGGACGATAAAAGTGAGAAATGTATCTTTACTGGATATAGTGAAACATCTAAAGCCTACAGGCTTTACAACCCAATCTCCAAGAAACTAATTCTCAACAGAGATGTAAAATTTCTGGAAAATCAATTCTAGAGTGAATCGGAAAATCAACAACTAGACAGTCAAAATCCATTGCTGCCAAGTTCTGAAAACACAGAAAATTCAGGACAACAAATACCTCTACCTGTTCTTCCAAGATTGCAGGTACAAGGATGATCTGAAAATTCTCAGGATAACTCAACTTCTAGCAGAGACTCATTCTCTGAAATTCAAAATCAGAGAACTCGAAGTTTGAGATAAATCCATCAGTAGCTGGATGACTTTGAACAACACAACCTTTTTGCTTTAATGTCATGTCAACCTACATCTTTTAAGAAAGCCACTAAGGAGCCACATTGGGTTCAAGCCATGAACCAAGAAATTGACTCCATTGAGAAGAACAAGACATGGGATCTTGTTGATTTGTCAAGTCACAAGAAAAGTATTGGTGTCAAGTGGGTTTACAAAACTGAACTCAATGAAAAAGGGCAGATCGAAAAAGACAAGGCAAGACTTGTTGCCAAAGGATTCTCACAACAACCTGGTACTAACTATGGTGAAAATTTTGCTCCAGTAGCAAGGTTAGACACTATCAGAACTCTATTGGCCATAGTAGCCCAACATAAATGGCAAGTATACCAGATGGATGTCAAGTCAGCCTTCCTAAATGGTTTCTTAGAAGAAGAAGTTTATGTCGATCAGCGACCTGGATTTGAAGTCCAAGAGCAACCAGCCAAAGTATACCAGCTGAAGAAAGCCTTGTATGGCTTAAAGCAAGCTCCAAGAGCTTGGTACAACAGAATTGACACTTATCTGATCAATAGTGGTTGCAGCAGAAGTCAAAATGAGCCAACTCTCTACACCAAAACTGAACAGCATGGTAAAATTTTGATTGTATGTTTATATGTTGATGACATGATATATACTGGAAATCTTGAGTTAACAAGTTGTAAACATGCCATGCAATCTGAGTTTGAGATGACAGATCTTGGCATCATGAAATATTTTTTGGGGATTGAGGTTGATCAATCAACCAAAGGAATTTTTGTCTATCAGAAAAAGTATGCAACAAACATCATCAAAAGATTTTGCATGGAAGAATGCAATCCAACAGAAACCCCTATACCTCTAGCCACAAAATTGAGCAAGAAAGATGAAAGCCCTATAGTGGACCCTACCCTGTACAAAATTTTAGTAGGTAGTTTGTTGTATCTTACAACAACTAGGCTTGATATTATGTATGCAACTAGCCTTGTTTCCAGATTCATGAAATCTCCCAAAGATTCTCACTGGAAAATGGCGAAACAGATTCTGAGATATGTTTCAGGAACTCTCAATTTTGTCTTATGGTACACTAAATCTGATAATAATCAACTATCTGGTTATACAGACAATGATTTTGCAGGCAACCTAGATGACAGGAAAAGCACCTCAGGACATGTTTTTCACCTAGGCTCGACCCTGATTTCATGGGCATCAAAGAAGCAGCCAATTGTCTCAATATCTTCTGCAGAGGCAGAGTATGTTGCTGCTACTTCAGCTTCCTGTCAAGCTGTGTGGCTGAGAAGAATATTGAAAGATATGTCACATACAGAAAATGATCCAACTCCTATCTTCTGTGACAATACCTCGGCAATTGCTCTATCCAAAAATCATGTGTTTCACAAGAAAAGCAAACACATTGACACTCGCTTTCACTTCATCCGCGAGATCGTCAATAATGGTGACATTGCACTCCAATTATGTTGTTCTCGAGATCAACTCACAGATATCTTCACAAAGCCACTGGGAAAATCTGTTTTTGATTTTCAGAGACAGGACTTGGGCATCCCGAATACGGATGGGTGAAGCATGTGGGACTACGCTGAGGAAGGAGAAGTGAAGCAGGCCGAGTCGTCTATCCAATTGCAGGGAGACGCCCATAAATTATTTGGGAAGGTAAAGAGGCGCATAGTTAAATTAAATGATGACAATTACATGGAAACCATATTTCTAAATCACCTAAATCTTATCAATATTTCTTAGGGGAAATATAATAGACTTTGATTCACATAATTCCTTGATTCACTTAGTTTTATGCCAGTCAATATAAATAATGTTTGGAGTACTAAATATCTGGTTTATAAAAATATTTAAAATATTTTTCCACGATGGATTGAACTTTTTGTAACTGGAGATGTCTAAAGAAATAGGTGTAAACGAATATAATTTATGATATTTTCATTTAACTTAATTTTAGGGGATCAATTGTTAGTTTTCAAGTACAAATTTACACATCCAAAATTGATGCTAAATTTAAAAACATCAAGCTCTAAAGTTTTGTAAATCTTAAATTAAATAAATCTACCAGCTTCAACCACATAAACTGATATTAGCACGGTTCACAAATAGAGAAACACGCATACATAAAACTTAATTTCATAATTTCGGAGAATAACTACTCTGGAAATACACTCATCAATGATGCCAGCGAACCGTGCTTTGCATGTCAAAGAGATTTATGAACAATGGAAATTTTTCCACACATATGTATACGGCGTAGAATCCAATAATTGCATGTCAGAATTCAATTACCTCCGTCCCTGATTTCGCGAGAAAAAGATAGAAACATATTATCTAAAAAGAGAGAAGAATCTGAAATTTGCTTTCCGAAATTCAATTATCCCAGTACCTGATTGCAGAGATAGTAAAAGAAATGATTTGTAGATTTAAAATACACAAACTTCGTTGGAAAGTGCCTGAAAGTCGTTGAAGGAGCAAGCAGGCATAACATCAGTGAACAGTCGTTGGAAAGTGCCTGAAAGTCGTTGAGGGCTGCGATTTGCTGAGGTATGGGAGGTAATTCGCTGAGGTGTGAACAGTCAACGTACAGGTTAAACGCAAAGAAAAATTTCCAGAAGCTGTGGTAAATTCGTGAGGTGAACATCAGTGGTAAAATCGTAAAATAGTGAGGTGAATCATCAGTGATAAAATTGTGGGGTGATCATCAGTGGTAAAATTGTAAAATCGTGAGGTGAATCATCAGTGATAAAATCGCAGGGTTTAGACAGTATGAAAAAGTTTTCCCAACTTCAAATTTTGCGAGAGAAAACTGCTACAGGAAGAAACGAAGGTT
This sequence comes from Picea engelmannii, assembly GCA_009831015.1. NCBI lineage: Eukaryota > Viridiplantae > Streptophyta > Pinopsida > Pinales > Pinaceae > Picea > Picea engelmannii. The sequence continues at coordinate 300,183 of ML793949.1, forward strand.
TAGACAGAGGAAAGAGTTTCCCAAACTCCAAATTCGTGAGAGGAAATCACTACAAAAAAAAGCGAAGGTTTAGACAAAGGAAAGAGTTCCCCAAACTCCAAATTCGTGAGAGGAAATCGCTACAGGAAAACTGCCCAAGGGATGGTGCCTTCTCATGGGGGAAATGAATAAAAGTCAGGAGGAAAAACGCAGGAACCACTCGCCTAACAATGGCTCCCTCTCTTGCAAGGAAAAACTAAGTTCGTCAGAAGAAAACACATCCCAACTGTCCCTTGTCACGATTTAAAAAAAAAAAAAAATCACTCTAACCATCCCAACACAGTTAAAAGTAAATAAAAAGGATAAGTAGCACATCAAGAAGTTTCAGTTGCAAGGGCGCAATTAATATGAGGGTAAATTGAAATAAAAAGAGGGTGTAACATAAGAGAGGGAAAACGAGTATAATGAAGGATGCATGGGTGCCAATAAGTAAACACAAAAATGAAAAATGAGTGGAGCTAATCACATCATGAGATTTTTCCAATGATAACATATATTCAACGAATTCAATAACACATGAATCTATATACAAATTCTAACTAAATTACAACTACAAATTTAAAGGCATACCATAATTGTAGGCGAAGGATCTCAAGGGGTTGTCCCGCGCTTGCGCTCTATCCCGCTCTTATTGTCTAACTGCTGAGATCAAACCGGTACCTCCCAGCCAACGCTAGGGGTACTCTTCTTCCCCCTGAGCCCCCCGAGCCACAACAGGCCACACACACAAAAATCAGAGAAAATCTAGCTCCCAGCTCACCTCGTAAGGTCGAGTTACGACTCCCATTCGAGCTCGGCATCCCAACTCCCACACGAAAAATCAGTCAATAAAAATCTGTTAGCATAACCTTAGGCATACCAATTGTGATCCATAACCCTTCTCTGTCATTTCTTTTATAAAGTTTTATTAGCGACTAGTTGTCAAAATGCACATTAAATTCTTTTTATTAAATTTTTATTAGGAATATTCTCCCCCGTACACTTGCCACCCGATCTCTTAGTTGCACCAGAAATTCATTTAATTAATTAAATTAATTTTCCAATTTCCCTCACCCACCTAAAAGCGTTCCTAAAAACGCTCCTTGATGCCCCTTTATTCCCTCACATTCCCTTAATGACTGACCAATTTCTTAAAGCTTAGTTGAGTTCATTTTAGGAAAGTTCTCTAGACTAGATTCTCTTCTATGTTCCACATTCCTTTTGTATTTAAGTTTCCCCTTTTTGGTATAAGTTCTAAATTAACAAGTTTTGCACAAAGCAAACAATAAATTTTTTGTATAAATTCTTCTCCTTTATTTTTTTAAATTCGATTTTTTCTTCATGCCCCCTTTATTAATTGATTAATTGGTTTTAGTCCTTATACCCGCCCAGTTAGACCTATGCTCTAATTTCAATTAGGCTTAGCAAATTTGTTTTTAAGGGAAATTTTGTACTTATTAAATTTTACTTTTACACCATTTATTTTCAACACTGACCAGGACAAAATGAGACATTGTTTTCTAGGTACCTAGGTTCATTGAATCGCCAATGTTAAAAACCGCGACATTCCCTTCAAGATGCACTACGTGCTCCAAGGGTTCCACTCTCCTTCATTCATGTTTTTTTTATGCAACATGCTCTTCAAGACGCACTACATGCTCCAAGGGTGTCACTCGCCTTTTGACTGGTTTTGGTAGACGTCGAACCCTTGGAGTCAATACATTGTTAGGCGACCTTGTGGGGGAATAAAGGCCTCTAAGGAATAAGGACCCTGCCTTATTGCGTGCCCCTTAGAATCTTCGTGAGCGACTGTCTTATTCTACCCTCACGACATCGTGGATCTCTTGAACTAGGTAATCGTTAACCTACAATTCGAGCCACGACAAGAGTGCTAGTGGATTGTGGTTGGGCTACTGCCACATCTCACCTTCAATATATCTGGGTTTCGTGCGTGACCCTTTTACTCCAAATGTGAGTCTGATTAACAAGCTATCAACAACCTACATCTATCAACGAACATGTCAACGATCTATAAACAACATCATAATATACGAGTCATATGTCTTATATGCAATAACATAAATACGTAAACCATAAACAGTCCACTTCCTAACTCGATCCGGAGCCCAAGGAGGTCCATCGCTGCCATCGACATCCTCAATCTGTCCAGAGTCCTCCACACTCAGAATAAACCAATCAATAGTACTTGTCGATACAAATATAATCAAATACATATCATCATATCCACAACATCATCATAATCCATAATCGAAACCGTCAATCATATAATGAACCGAGTCACTTGCACACAAGTGTCCTCAAGGAATAAGTCGCATCAGGTGCACGCAAGAGAGAGATGTTACAACATACATGTCATTCCAGTAGCAAGACATTAAAGTCGTCAGATCAAATCAAAATTAATTCATGACCATAGCATCGTGCGATGATGTAAGTTTGTTGGCCAAAATGTAAATAGATAAATGGCCACCAGATCACGAGAAAAGGAAGAGATTGACGGTAGTGAGTCTCTTTGCATATGGAAAGAGCGCAAAGGTTAATGGAAAGGGGAATTTGCAAAAATAAATAGACCATAGATCTCTGTGACATGTATCTGTCCCACATTCTATCTCATTTGACTAGGGGATTATCCCGTGTGCAACTTTCATTTATGAAAGCAATGTGAATTGTCCACCCGATGGTTAATTAACTCCCAATCGTTGATTTTCTTAAAGAATCTAGACAAAGCTTGACCTTCTGCACAACTGAAAATTAAGTTACAACCTTTGATTTGCTATGGCACTGAGATAAGCCTTGTAGGCGCTCGCTCTTAGTCACGTGTCATGGTCATATGGGGAAAGTACCAATCCCTTTGAATCTTACACTCATGTATTACTAAGAACCCTTTTCATTGGGTTATGGTCATGATCATGGTCATGTGAGATTTAGAACTCATGAAAAATCTTTAAGGAGGAAGCTCGAGATTAGGACCTCAAGTCACATGGTGGAGATAAGCCCTCACATTTTGAGACTTTGCACTAAAGTCCAAATTAAATAACACTTAATCCTAAGGTTTGAACCATTGGTGGTAAGTGAAAAAAAATAGTTTTTGGTCATGTAGGTGACAAAATAAAAGCGCCATTGTTATCAATCAATGACATGTCCGACAGAGACCAAGTATTAAAAAGATTGATAACAGTGCAGTCATCGAAACAATAGGATGCATTGAAAGACCTTTATGAAGATTTTATAAAATAAATAAAAAGTAGAATTGTACTATTGTAAAAAGGCATTCGAAAAACCTTGTTGGAAATTCAGAATTTGAAATCTACTTAAACTCCTAGAGTCAAAGTTTATTCAAGAACAGTTACAACAGTAGCAAACAAAATTTAGCATCAAACCATTACATTGATGCTACAAAACAGATTGCACATGAAGGGATGAATGTTGAGCAACTTACAAGGGATTTGAAGTCTTTATAAATTAAAATCAACTATCAATAAACAACAAAAATATCAACATTATTGTTAATTAAATGAAGAGGTGCAATGGTTCATTATTAAAAGACACAATGGATCATTGTTAAAAAGACAAAATGGTTCAATAACATACCTGTTGGAAGGCTATATAAAGAGAAATGATTTGGTGGAAATAATGTGTCTCTAAGGTTTAATTTAGAAGATCAAATAAAAATCAAAGTCCAAGTAAGAAATTAAATATGCTCAATAAGTGAAGGTGGAAGTGAGGAGCAAGGGAGGATTGCATTCCTCTACAAGTTGAATCCTAGAACAAGGGAGTTGGTGCTTCCAATAGTTGATGCTCTAAACAAGGAGTTGGTGCTCTATAGCAAGGGGTTGGTGTATCCTTGGTTTGGTGCTCAAAAGAAGAGAAATTGGTGTCTCCTACATATTGTGTCTTGTAATTTTTGTGATTTTTATATAATTAATTTATGTTTTCAGTACATTTACATTCTTGTTGATCAATTTTTGTTATTAATAAGTTTAATAATTAATTATTATTAAAATGTTGAAAAAGAAACAATATTGAGTCACCCCCTCTCAGTATTAGCTAATATTTCAACATTTGGTATCAAAGCAGGTTCCTTCACCACAATCTAACGACTTGAAGGAAAGATCTTGATAAATCACTATGGATCAACAAGAAGGAATGTTCTCTAATAGAGCACCATTGTTCAAAAGAAATTATTATGTATTTTGGAGTATAAGGATGAGAATTTACCTGATGGATCTTGGATTTGATGTTTGGATATCAGTGGTAAATGGCTACACCGCACCAACTACTGCACCTTTAGATTTTGTTACAAATAAACTCTGTAATGATAATTCAAGGGATGTTAATGCAATTCTAGGTGGATTAGAAAATCATATATTTGTAAAAGTGATGCACTGTAAATCAACAAAATAAATTTGGGACAAACTTAAAGTCATCTATGAAGGAGATGGAAAATCCAAGCAAGCCAAAATTCACACATACAGAGGGAAGTTTGAAAGCATGAAGATGAAAGAGGAAGAAAACATTGCATAATATTTTCAAAGAGTAGATGAAACAATCAATTCAATCAGAGCACTAGCAGAAGAGTTAAAAGATAAAATTATTTTCCAAAAGGTGTTGAGATCATTACCAATGAGATATGATTCCAAGATATCTACCTTGGAAGATCGAGAACACCTTGACAAACTTACAATGGATGAACTTCATGGGATCCTTCAGTCTATGAAATGAGAACCGAGAAATAAAAGTCATCAAAAGGAGAAAAACATTTCAATGCATTAAAAGCAACAAAGAACCATGAGAATGTTCCAAATGAAAATCACTCAGACATATCATATGAAGAAGAGGATAACTTCATAAGGAAACTCAAGAAATGGTCTGGTAAATACAAAGGGAATTTACCTTTCAAATTCTTCAACTATGGAAAAAATGGACACTTTTCTAATAAATGTCCTTATCCCAAGGAGGATAGTGATGATGAAGAAACATATAACCCTAAAAGGGGTAAAACTAGAAACCAAAAGAAATTCTACAAGAAAAAGAACTTTTACTCCAAACAAGACAACAATTCATCTAGCATGAGTGAAGATGATGAGATAGATCTTCTATTTATGGGAATAGAAACTCAAAATAATGTTGTTGAGGACAATGAATAAAAATCTGAAGTTGAAGGAGAAGTAAACCTTGAAGAAGAACTGATTAGGGCTCTTCAAGAAATGAGGAAGTAAAAAAGGAAGAACAAGACATTGAAATAACAACTAGTGGAATATGAAGGGAAACAAAAATCAAGAGAAAAGGAATTTTCAAAAAATATGAAAGAATCAAAACAAATTATTATTAACTTGAAGATTTAACTCCAAGAATCCAAAAGAATTGGAGAAGTCATTTTAAAACAACTCAATGATAAATAACAAGATTGTGAAAAACTAGAGATTGAAATTGTGTTTCTAAAAAGGAAACTTGAGAAAGGGAAGAACCACTCAAGATTTGAAAACAACTCAAAAATATTGGAAAATATTCTTAGCATTCAAATATCACCAAGCAATAATATAGAGCCAGGTTATGACCAAAAGAATTATAACAAAGGATCTAATTCTAAATCTTAGGAATCTAACAAAAATTTAAAAAGTTATGCAGATGCCCTTCAAATATCTTTCAAATAGAAAGAAAAATAAATAAATAATGATTCTAATAAAGATAAATATGAAAAATAAAATGAATTCATATAGAATACAATTACAATAAGAACTCCTCCAAAATGTTATCAACATTTATTTCTTGGATATTGCTTCTCTTGCAATAATTTTGGGCATAAAACAATAAATTGTAAAACATATGGAAAGAGAAATCATGAAAATTCCTCAAATACATGGTTATAAGAACAATAAGAATAAAAATAATACAAAAAATAAAAACTATAACTCATTTTCTCCTTTACAAGATTACAATGTTGAATGTTGCAAATGCAACAATTATGGTCATAAAACTAGTGAGTCTAGACTTTCCATGAAGACAAGTATCTCCAACATTCAAGAAAATTATAAGAAGGCATGGAGAAAAAAATATGAAGTACAAACAAAGAAAGAGAATGAATATATTGTACCTGAAATTGATAAAGTTGATAATAGGAGAATGAAAGGAAAAGTTCCTAATAAGGAATGTGAAAATAAGATTTTTTTCTATAAAGTGTATTAATAAAGAAGAGTTCCTAAAGATTAATATGACACATTTGTAGATCTTGATGATGTCTTGCAAATCAATAATTCATTAGCCAATGAAAGAAATATGAAAAAATAAAATTCTAAAGAAGAAGATGAAGAAGACTCTATTGCACAAAACAATGGTGATGATGATGAAATCCCAAAAGTAGATCAACATGTAGAATTGAGCGATGAATATCATAAAATATTTTGAATTTTATTTTGATGATCTACTAAACTCCCTCTCAATAGAAAATACGAATAGAATAAAGGAACAAAGATTCAGGAAATACTTAAGGTTGTTCCTAGTGATGACCTCATGAGTATTGAACCACAAAAAAATGCCTTCCTCTTTTTCAACATTCTTCTTCGAAGAACATTTTGTATTAAAACATGTACCGAAGGAGTACCACCTTACAAGGGAATCATTTGAATGGATAGTTGGTGATATTGAGTCTTGTTTTCTATAGTCCTTACTATCTCGTGGTGAAATAATTGACTATGTTGCAGCATAGTCCACTAGTGAACCAATTACTCAGATGACATTGGATACTTTCCATTATGTTGATATTAGTGGCAATAATGTTTCTCTTTGTGTTTCCAGGATGAGGGAAATCATAAATGTGGATAAGAAAATTAAAACTCCATCATTTTATATATATATAAAACCTGAGCTCAACAAGACAAAGGAAAGGGAAAGGAATGTGAAATATGCCTTAGAAAACACAATTTTACAGATGCTACTAAAGTATGGTATGATCCAAATCTATTATTCCCAAAGATTGAGAAACTTAGGAAGATGACTCTTACAACCAATGACAAGAGGTTATTGAGAAAATATCATGATTTGAGGAGATACCTGACAACAATAACAGATTTACTTCTATTTGAGAAGAAATATGAGCATGAGAAAGATCTGAATGTGAAAAAGATAGCTATGAATTGTGTGGAAACTGAATCATACCACTGGTTGAGAAAACAAAAATGAAGAGGCTCTTGGGTTACATATGAGTGAATAGATGACTAGCGCCATGAATAAATTGGGAGCAGACTAGAAGGAAATGAAGGTAGTCCTTGAGAAACATTTCCATAATTTTGTCCCACTCTTGAAGGAAGCTAAAGGGAAAATATAATTAAAGGATATCTAGTGCATCATTGGAGAAACCTGGTTAGTAGAGGATTATAGATTAAGTATCATGGCAGACTAAAACATGTCTCGACTATTTGAGTAAGCAATACAACAGTAGATGAAAAGACCAATTTAATTTTTTTTCTAAGGGGACAAATGTTGAAATTGGTTTCTACAGAATCAAAGGACTATGATAGAGAATTTATTTGACATATGTTGAAAAAGTTTCAATTTATTTTGAAAGTTCTTGATTGTCTAAAATTATTAGTCAAAGGGGGAGAATTGTTGAGATGGAGAGTTGTGGAATACAAGAAATAATTTTCCTTTGCCATTAATGACAAAGGGAGAGATAAACAATAAAAACAATTCCAAAACAAAAAGCATGAATATAGAAGTAAATGGATAGAGGTAGCACAACCTCAGGGAGAGAAAAGGAATATCCCCTCTTCCATTGCTATTAAAGGGGGAGAATGAACAATAAAACTCAATTAAAATATTTTTTTTCACTTTCTTTCCATCAATGCCAAAGGGGGAGAATGTTGGACATGGTGTTGGCATTGATGTCAAAGTAGGTCAATGTGTTCAATGTTGTACTTGGTGTTTAGATTTGGCATGAATGTCAAAAGAGGGATAATATGGTATTGAGATAAAAGGTTTGTCCATTGATATCAAAGAGGTCCAATTTGGTCATCCACATTGTGAATTTGGTATGGTATTTTGTGTGACATCCCACCATCCGAAAATTCCATATCTATGGATAGTATTTGAAGTAATTGATGATAATTTTGATCTATATATATACTTTACCCTCAATACAAAGAAAAAGGATCAAAGTCTTTTCATCAAGAAAAAGGGTTATTTGCAGCAGAAGGAGCCAATGTAAATATATGTACAGCGTGTTCTTGGTAGATTAAATGAAAATATTATGTTCTGAGTATAACTTGTTTGTTGAATTATTGTTTGGTTGTGAATGATTAAGAACCTCTCTATATTGGAAGGAAATGTTTTTTTTGAAGGATTCAATGGGACTATGAAAATCATATTCATATATATATCTTCATGTATATTAATTTAATGTTGAAATTGTAGGTTCCAAGGGAAAAAAGCCCTGATTAAAGGTGAATCTCGTTCATAATTGAAAGAAAGAATTTGATCATAATGATCATCAATCACTAAAAGGATCGATGACCCACATATTGTTGTAGGAACCATTAGTTTGAATTGGAATCAAAGGAGGAAGGATCATATGTGATTGTCAACCAATGGGGGATTAAAACTTAAACCATTGGATCAAGAATTACATAGTATCCACATCATTCCAACAACAAGTTATTAAAGTCATCAGATCAAGTCAAAGGTGATTCGTGACCATAGGATCATGTGATGGTGTAAGTGTATTGTCCCAAATTTAAAAAGAAGAAATGATCGCCAGATCATGATAAAAGGAAGTGATCGACGATAGTGAGTCTCTTTTCATATGGAAAGAGTGCAAAGGTTAATGGTAAGGGGCATTTGTGAAAATATATTGACCACATATCTTCATGCCACATGTCAATCCCACATTCTATGACATTCGAATTGGGGATTATCCAATGTGTAATTTTCATTTGTTAAATAAATGTGAACTATATACTCGACGGTTAATTAAGTCTGAGCCATTGATTTTCTTAAAGCACCTGGAAAAACCTTGATCATCCACTCAATTTATAATTAAGTTATAATTGTTGATTTGATATGATGCCGAGATAACCCTTGTAGGTGCTCTCTCTTGGTCACAATTCATGGTTGTAGGGAGAAATTAGAAATCCCTTTGAACCTTAAAATCATGTATTACTAAGCACCCTTTTAATTAGTTTATGGTCATGATCCAAGTCATGTGAGATTTAGAACTTGTGAAAATGATTAAAGGAGGAAGACTGAGATCAATACCTCAGGCCACATGCTGGATAAGCCCTTAGATTTTGAGACCTGGTGCTAAAGGCCAAATTAAATAACACTTAAGCCCAGGGTTTGAACCATTGGTGGTAAGTGACAAAAAAGTGTTTGTGGTCATGTAGGTGACATGATAAAAGCACCATTGTTATAAATCAACGAAGAGTCATACATAAACCAAGTATTAAAGAGCTTGTTAATAATGCAGTTGCAGAAACAATAAGATGTATTGAAATACCTTTATGAATATTTTATATAAAAAAAATGTATTATTGTAAAAATTCATTTGAAAAACCTTCTTAGAAATTTAGAATTCAAAATCTAGTTAAACTCCCAGAGTTAGAGTTTATTCAAGAAAACTTACAATAGTATCAAACATAATTTAGCTTCCAACCATTCCATTGATGCTACAAAATTGATTGCACATGAAGGGATAAATGTTGAACAACTTACAAGGGAATTGAAGTATTTATAAATAAAAATCAACTATCAATAAACAATGGAAATATCAACATTATTGTTAATTAAATGAAGAGGTGCAATGGTTCATTATTAAAAGACACAATGATTCATTTTTAAAAAGACACAATGGTTCAATAACATATATGTTGGAAGACTATATAAACAAAAAGGTTTTGGTGGGAAGAATGTGTCTCTAAGGTTTAATTTAGAAGATGAAATCAAAATGAGAATCCAAGTAATACATTAAATATGTTGAAGAAGTGTGGTTGGAAGGGAGGATCAAGGGAGGATTTCATTCCTCTATAGGTTGAATCCTAAAACGAGGGAGTTGGTGCTTCCTATAGTTGGTTCTCTAAAAAGGGAGTTTGTGCTTCTTAGAGTTGGTTCTCTGAAAAGGGATTTGGTGCTTCCTAGAGTTGGTTCTCTAAACAAGGAGTTGGTGCTTCCTAGAGTTGGTTATCTAAAGCATCGGGTTGGTGTCTCCTTGAGTTGGAACACTTTTTGAGAAAATAGAATATACTTTTGATGCCACCTTCGTCGGGGTCCCAACATTTCAAGGTTCTTTTGAACTCTGAAATATAAACTCCAACAATGAATTTTTAAGTACTAGAAAGTCTCTGATGTCGGCACACAAACCTATGTTAAAAGGATAATATTATTTTGATACTGCCTCCATCGAGGTTCTAACATCTCTATGAATTGATGGACTCTAAATCATAAATTATGATGATACACCTTGAAACCATTTAAAGTCTCTATGATCGACACTCAAACCCAGGTAAAAGAGAATATATCGTTGATACCTTCCCATCATAGTGTACCTCAACTTGATTGTTATTGACCTCCGACGAGATGACTCTGACTAGCCCCACCTATCACCACGACCATGCTCCTATTATGTTGGAACGTGAACCCATGCAAGATAAGGAATATTCTTCATTCCCTTTCCTTCCAAGTAAAAATAACCCATGAAATTACCCTAGTCCAATAGAAGAGACTCTGACAACCCTATTTTGAATTTAATCCTCTACTTCAACCCCAATATGCATATTTGGATGATCATCCCTCTTAAATCGATTTAATGGTGGATATCACACTTGGATTTTGAAACATTCCTCTTACATGAGTGATTTATTACACATTTAGAGTGATTTAATACATATGAATGGACCCTAAACTCTCATTTCTCACTCTATTTTCCTCCATAAGCTAGTAAATCACTCTTCCTTACTTTAATTATCTTTGTATTATTCTAAAATCAACTCTTTCGACTGAACTGTAACTGTTAAATTTTTCTAACGTTATTTATATCCTTATAGTTTCTTCATTATTCTCTGAGGATTATCTCATGTTTTGACTCTAGTGATACAGGACATAGACAATTTTTCACTATGGCAAGCCAGAATACTAGGAGAGTCAATGGCTACATCTACTTTCAATTAGCCTCTACACCTAAAGTTTCTTCTCTCCAAGAAGAGGTTTTGGTAATAGACACTGTTAGGACCACATATTGTACCCTTTTTTCCCATACTTTTTGCCATTATTATACCCTTCATCACCTGTATTTTAACTTATACTATCATTTCACCTGATCATCCCAAGGTACACAACGTCCTTTCTCATTATTATATGCTTA
>ML793949.1:360543-377670 GCA_009831015.1 Picea engelmannii
ACAAAGACCACTCCAACACCAACACCTTCCCTAGAAGAGGCTCCATCAAAAAACATCTTCCAAACAGAGGTGGTTAGAGGAGGCTCCTCACAAAAAGTAACAGATTGTTTTATGATTTCAAGAGGAGTTTCAAGAGCATCAATGAGCTGCAAAATGATGGATCCCAAATAAGTATCAAGAGAAAAAATAGGATGATTAGTTGGGTTTTCTTCATCACTAATAATGTAAGCCAGTTGAGCTTCCCTATAAAGTATTGGATGCTCCCCCCTGAACACATGAATAGTAGCATATGATAGGTCCATCTACAAGGTTCCCCCAAGTCGTTTTATCCAGGATCTTTACAAGATCATGCCAAACTTGGGGGGAACATCAGCTACGACAATATCCATGACTACACTTTTCATGGGTAGCTAAAATAAATTCACAACCAGATCTTTAATGACCCCCAGGAATGTCACTTTCCTGGAGTCAAGAGAATAAAATTCATGGTAGGTCTTTGTGATTTCTAATCCAAGTTCATCCATAACAGTTTTGGTCATGAGGTTGTGGGATTCCCTTGAGTCCATCAAAACATTATGCAACACCTTATCATGTATGTTCAGTGATGTATAGAAGGGGGGAGATGAATCATCTCTATATTATATCAAAGGACCTAAGATAATTGTTGGTTTTTCATCTTGCAAATTTACTGAATCAGTGGCACTTGGAGAAGATTCAGGCTGTAACATTTTGGAGAGATATTTTTTAAATTCTTCATTTTTAATCAATTCCAAAAAAGGTACAGGGATCTTGATTTTTTGAATCTCATTCTCAAAACTAAAAGGAGTTGAGGATTTCAGGATCTCTTTGGCTTCAGGGTTAGGATTTATGATCAATACTTGGGAACTTCGAGTTTCTTTTTCTTTGCTGCCAACTGTCACAGCCTTGGCAGAATTTTCCTTTTGGGCTAGCTAATCAAAAACATCAATCTTTTCTTCATTCTTTTTGGATGTCAGATTATATCTATGAGGGATTTCTTTTGCTTTCTCTCCCTTAATTTGTTTATTTGAATGTCCATCAAGGATTTCTCATATTCATATCAAGTCAAGTGAGGGGATGGTGATGTGTCACCCAAGCAATGAATCTTAGGATCATCTTCTTCCTCCTCTCCTTCATCAGCCACAAGGTTGTTCTGTAAAGGAGTTTGTATCTTATGATCATCCCTATATTTATTTCTAGGATCTCTTGGAATGATTTGGGGATTATTATTTGGTATCCTAAAGTTACCTCTGTTATCAACATTTTGAGTATTTCTATAGGTCTGTTTTCCTTCCAGTTTTAACTTCTCAATCTCAGTAGAAAGGGATTTTAATAATTTGGTGAGCTCATCTACTTCAGAATGGACAATAGGGTAATCACAAGTTGAAGCTTCATCTCTGTTTTTTCTCATGTCCCTATCATATTTTCCCCTGAGTTTATGAGATGCCACTATGTTGGATTCTACCTCCAAGGCTGCATCTTCCATATGAGCTAAGGAGGATTCTCTTCTTTCTCTCAGTAGAAGGAAAAACTCGAGGTCAAACACACTGGCATAAGTGATATTTGTAGAGGTTTCTATAGGTTTTATCTCATCAGGGATCTTATTGTACATTTTGTTGAATCTTTTAGAGAAGTCAGAAACACACTCTCCCTCTTTCCTCTTTATGGATTCAAATTTTATGATATAGTAAAAAAAGTAATTTTTGTCTCCCTAGTGTCTCAAAAAGGCATTGTCTAATTCCTCAATCCCAGTAATAGATTCAGGGGCCAAGCCCCTAAAACACTTCATAGCCTCACCAAAAAGGCTTTGGACAAAGACTCTCATCCACACATCCTCATTTTCAATGTTTTGATTGTCTGCATAACTGTAGAAAGCAACAAGATTCTCTTCAGCAGTTATATCTTCTTCTCCTGTGAATTTAGGCATGTATTTTAAATAATCTCCAACAGGGAGAGAATTGACTAGATGAGGTAAGACAAGGGGGAAATATCTTGCAGCCACTATGGAATCCATCCTATTTGCAGGGGGGTTAGCGCCTGCCACTGGATTTTGGACTCTTTGTGAACAAGGAGGAGAAGGAGACTTGACTATGTGCAGTTTAGGAGAAAAAGGAATGTATGAAGGGGAAAATTCAGTTTTCACAGCAGAAGGTTGAGTCTTGGAAGAATATGATAAAGTATGTAAAGGGGATGAGGTTTCCCCTTCTTTGGATGCAAAAATTTTAATAGGAGGAGGGGTAGCAAAGCCTAAAGTAGGATAATTCTCAAGACTCTCAAGATTGAACCACTTTACAAAGTTAGGGGAAGAAAGAATTTCAAAGATTTCTTCTTTCAAATCAGTATCAAAGGAGGAGTATTCAATAGGAAACTTTTCAAAATCAAGATTCTTTGATACTTCAACAGAGGGTAAAGAAGTATTACTTGATATAACAAGTGGAGTATTAAGAGTAGAATCATGCAACTGACCAGAATCACTTGTAGCATTAGCAAAAAACAATCTTGAGAATCTTTTCCCTTCTTAAATATATTCTCTACTTTAGCCTCAGGTGGAGCCAAAGGTAGTTATGGATTTGATCTTGTATGTCTACCTTTAGGCACCAGAGCTGAAACAATGGAGTCGCTAGGTGCAAGATGCAATCTTCAAGATACTAAGTTCTAATGCACCTCCAGAACTAGTTGGTTTTTCGTTCAATCCTAGGGAAATGTCTTCAATTCATTCCTCGACAATGATGCCAAGAATGTTAGAACTAGGAATCACCTTCATATTGCATGGAAGGTAAGCCCAGTACCCATCAGGTTATCTGTAAATGGAAATGAGTTTTTTAGGGGTAAAATGGATAAAACTCAAAAATTGATAATGTTCTAACTCAGAAATATGGGCTAGCATGAATGAGAAATCAAGGTCTTGACTAACTTCAATTAGTAAGTGGGAGTAAATGTGAACAGAGGGAAGACTTTAGTGACAAGAATGTAAAGGTTTTTGTAAAAATCAGGTCTTCAAAAAACCTAAAGAAGAAAAACTCTAACACAAGATCTTATTGAGTTCAAAGTTTAAGGAAACTAAAGAAACATCATAATAATATTATAATCAAACATACATCATAATATCACCACAACCATTCATGTAAATCATTCAAGCATGAACACTTCAACATTAGAGGGAAATAAGTTGGAATAAGAAAACTGATTTCTATTAACCAAGAAGTCTTGAATCAAATGCATAACCAGTACACAGTAACTTTATCAAAATATTACAGTATAAGGGAGCCTAGATCAACCATTCGAACCTGCTAAATCATTTAGAATACCTATTTATAACAAAAGGGGAGGTCACATCTAAAGGTATGAGTTGGCCTTCTTCCCATGAAAATCTCTAAGAAGTTATTCCATCTAACAAATTAACTAACAACTGTGCTATAAAAGGGGAAAATGTTAGTCACGGTCCAACCAATCTTTGAACAGACTTGATCTTCCTTTGATGCACAACTCCTTGCCTACCAAGTGTCATTCAGGGGCATGTAACTGTCATCATGCTACCAGCTACTATCTCTGCAATTCTTGACATCATCAGATATTCATAAAGATGCTAACTCGACTCTTCTTGATTGTTGGTATCTGTTGGTATCATCATTTGGTAGCGCTCTGAGTAGTGCACTCCGTAGCGCCTTTACCAAATTTCTTGTGATTTTGTAGCGCAATCTCCAAAATAGGCAATTTGAAAAGGTAGCACCAAGCCTATGTGTCTTCTATGCAAAATTCATCCTCTGTCAAAATTTCAGTAGCGCTCGCCTGTGTATCTTGTCAAACTTTCGGTATCTCCCGCCTGTATAATCCACTCTTCTGTTAAAAATTCGGCAGTGCCATCATAATTCACAACACCTTCACTTGAACATTGATAGAATTGGTATTGACCTCGAGTATTAGCATTCCCATTAGTCTTAGGCGATTTGGTAGCATTATAGGTAGTGTACTGGCGAAACATAAAAAATAGACTATTATGTAGCGCCATAGAGCTACAAAATGTCTATGCTACTACTGTTGAAGGGATTAATTATTTGTGAAAACAAAAAAATCTAAACAGTAAGTACTAGAAGCCTATATAGGTGGAAGATGTAGTATTTCATCAATGGATTATATTTTCAATAAGGGGCCATCCTCAAAAATGGAGCTCACCTTTCACTAGTTACTTCATTAACCTGACACTCTTTCTTGTATAAGAAGGACTTCCCTTTGGCACATGAGGCTTCTTCCCTTTAGTAGTGGCAGGCTTCTTCACTGGAGATATGATCTCCTTGGTTGTTGGTTTATGCTTTTCAATAGCAGTTGCAACCAATACATTAAAATTCCTTTGAGCCATTTCATCTTGGAATAGCTGCAGTTCGGCTTTGAGCTTTCTATTCTGAGATTGAAAACCTTTTTTTTTCCTATAGACGTTCTTGAGCTAGCTATGAAGAGGTTGGGATTGTCTTGCTGCAAATATTGCTAGACCAAGAGTGTGGATGTATCCATCCATGAGCTATTTCATCTTAACCCTGTCAGACATGGCTTCTTCTTTCAAATGAGCCACCTCCTTCCTAGCATCCCTAAGTTGCCTGATTAATATTTTGAATGTCTGGCTACTAGGTGGAGTAGTGATGTGAACAGTCTCAATGGGATTTTTAATGGCTTCCTCTTCCTATTTCACATGAATTTATTCTTCTACCTCAGTAGGCTTCTTAATTCCTTTTTCTTTTTGTTGCACAGGAATTTCTTCTTCTGCCTCAATACGCTTCTTAATGCCTTTTTCTTTCTACTTCTTCTTCTTTAGGATGGAGACCTTTGGTAGGAATTGTCCTTCAATTGCCTCTTTAGGAGTTGATGACCTTGTGAAAGGCCTTCTTACCTTGGTGGTGATTGTTGGAGGAGATGAAGAGAAATGTAGCTTCTTCCCTTTCTTTGTTGTATTCTTAGTAGAGGAAGGGACCTCTTCTAGCTCTGGTACAGGAGGGGGTGAAAGGTTTCTCTATGGAGAATGATAGGCCTCCTCCTCAGTTCTTTCAACCTCATTGATGGATTTTTTTATCTTGAACAGAAACTATGCCCTTTCTTTTCTTGCTAGTCCCTGTTTGCGAAACACTGGTGGATGGAAAATGGTTTGCTATCTACGAATGAGGAGTAGCTTCTAGGTCCAAGTTCATGTGGGAAGCAATAATGAAATGATCCCATGAGATATCCTTCTTATTTAGTTCTTCAAAAACCAACATTATTATAAACCCAGAATGAAATATGTTGGTATCCACAGCCTTTGACTTAGATTGAACCCTGTCTAGCATCTTACCTATGCATCTTAGCAAGTAGAAGGGAATTTTCATTTCATTTTTTCCAGTAACATGCAGTAGAAGCCTTATATGGTACTAGTATAGTGTATTGAACCTCCCTTCACACATAAAGTACCTCTGAATGATCCTCAATATTTTATCGAATTCCCCAACCAGATGATTTCTTGGCACCCCTTTGGAAATATTGTCAGTTTGATATTCAGTCTCAAATAAATCTTTGGCATACGCTGCATCTAAGGCCATACATTTAAACAAGCTCTCACTAGTGATAGGGATCCCTGTAGCAGCTGAAATGGAGGTATCAGACACCTCAAATTATAGATCTCGTACCTTTTTCTTCAGGCCATAAAAATGTAAGGAAAACTTCCTTGTCACCTCAGGATGACCTCTTTGCATATTTTGGCAGAAGGAGAGGCATCCCACCCTTCGAAAAAATTCTCTATCCATGGGCTCTGCCTCGAATAGATGCATGTCTATAGGCTCAGTTCTAAGCACATTACCTCGATTGTGTGACTTCTTCTTCCGGGGATTATCCATAGTTTAGGATCAAAAACTTTAGGGCTATAGAGTGGTGATAACCAGGAGGGTCAAAGGGTCAAACCTCAAATAAAGAATGATTGTTCCTTTTCAAGAATTTTCTTAATTTAGACTGGTTGCTAGCTTAGGAAAGACTGACTTGTGAAAATATCTCCCTTGAATGTGTACATATATGAATAATCAGGAAAAACATACAATGAAGGGATACCCTGTGATTGTCTTTGAAAACGGGTCAAAACAACCCAAATCAACTAACAGAGGAGCTAAGGGAAAAAACAACGTCGTTTCAGTAGCGTCTCTGAGTAGCACATTGCGCATGCAGAAGATAAAACTTTCTTGGGCACTAAGATATTAGGAGAAATGGCGGGAAGGTGTATCAAAACCAATAACTAGGTGGTAGGATCTGTAGGTTTGATTGGAGGGAAAAACGATAGGATTGTGTGAAGGAAATATCACCTCCATCTATGCAGGCATGATGGCTACCAAAATCCTGAGCACTAATTTCTCCTTGAAATTGATATGCAGAGGGGAAAGAACGTGGAATACCTAGAGAATAAAGACAACTCGAAGCTTCAAAAAGATCTCAGGAAAGTATCACGAGCAACTCGACCTCCGAATCCACCTCAACATCATATCTGGTAGCGATATTGAGAATTGGTCAGAACTGGTAGTTTGTGCAGCGTAGTAGTTTGAGTTTTCAAAATTTGAAAACCGTTAGAAAATATCATAAATATGAAACCTCGAAAGCATATTTTAACCACCCATGGCATTTAAAACAAGGAAAATATGACATCAATGCCATAACTACTAATCATGGTAAAATATAATGGACAGTGAGTGTGCTACAAAAACTCATGATGAGTTGGCAGTGCTCCCTTTCAAAATATGATTAGGTCAGTAAGAAAAGTACAAAGGGGAAAAAGAGGCAAGGTTATGAGGACATGAGTGAGGAAATTGGTAATTCAAGTCAAGCTGATCGTGGAGTGAGTCGGTCCTAGTGTCAAGTCATGAAGGGGATCAAAAAAGAGGTCATAAAAAATGGCCCTGAGTCAAAGATTTATGTGAGGATCAAAACATAAGTGATGAATTAAACATTTATTTATAAAGGGAACCTACACAAACACACTTTTTAGGGGATAAATCAAAAATAAAAATCTAAGTGCTTAGGGAAAACAATAAAACTAAAGGCTAAAGAGCCAAGGCAAATTAGTGTGATAACACCTTTGATCAAATTATTGAATGGAAATAATTGTATGAAACACACCCGACTACACTACCTCTCTATAATGGGAAGGAAAAACTCAAGCATCAAGTTTTCCTCGACACTTGGAAAACTTTCTTGAAATATATCTAGAGCATCCAAGTAGCAAATATCAACTCCTACCAAAATTCATGTAGTAGCTCAGATGATATCATGGAATAATTTGAAATGAAATAGATTCCTCCCATCGACGAGGAAGCACCTTATATAGTGAGGTTTTTTGAAGTGGAATAACAAAAGGGAATTAGTAACACAAACATTGAGAATTTAACTCAATTGAAAGAATAATTCCTTGAAGAACCGATTGAATCCTTCGAGGCTCATCAACATGAATCAACACTTTGTGAAATGTACCGCACAAGAGTTTTAGGAAGAAGTGTCCACTAATGTGTTTGATGGGGAACTAATCATTGAAAAAATGCAATCAAGAAAGCTAAAGGACATAATGAAGGATTATTCCCTCTTGGGAGAATACCAAGACCAGATGTAGGGGCAGAGCAACTCGTGACGATAGAAATTTTGTCACTGCTTCGGATGTCTTGTTCCTTGTATTTTGTAATTTTATTTTTGATGAGGAATATGAAGAGTCATTTTGGAAAACTTTCCTGGGCTCATGATGGAGCCATGATAATGTAAACAATCACTTTGGAGTTATAAAAGAGGAGGACTTCCCATGAAAAATGGATTTTTTTTTTCTAATTGTAGATGAACAATATTATTACTATATGTTTAATTTGAGATAGAAACATTTTGGGGATCTTGGTGTGAATATGTATGAATGCGATTTTTCTTTCTATGTATGTTATTTTCTGCAATGTGTTAATTTTAGTTGTACAAACTATTTCTTCACTAGTGTCTGACATATTTATAGTTTCCATGATTCTCAAATATAATTATAGTGATAATGTAATTAGTTGGTGAATAAAATATTTGTTTCCAATTCATTATATTGTTAAGTCTTAATGTTCTTTCCCAAAAATCGTTTTGGTGTAAGTAACAAAAATATTTAATTGCACTTATATTTTAGTTTTCTCTTGATCATGATAGAATAGAGTAGAATAAAATAGAAGTGTATCTTATGACTATAGCTAATTATTTTAGTTCGGAATTAGTTCTTTAGAAATTTAATTAATTTGAGAAACTTTAGTTCTCATATTCATATTTTGATAGTAAATTAGTTAGATTGGTAACGAGGCCAAAATCTGGTTGGAAATGTTATTCCAAACGAGAGTGGGTCTAATTGGGACGTATGATTGGGCGTTCTCCCTTACTTGATTGAATGGGTCATTCTGTCCTATCAAAACTATTTTTTGTAAGATCCCATGAGTGTGTTTTTCCAAGGCCCACGTGACCATGCTACACACAATCTCCCGACATAGAGTTCTTCAAAATTGACCTCTAGTTCAAAAATTACACTATGCCTTACTAAAAAAAACCCTAGCTTTGGATATACTCGATCAAACCTTTTATTAGGTAAAAAAATCATAGGATAGGGAAATTCCTAGCTATAATATGGTGTCAGGAGATGAATGTAACCGATGGTTTGTCCATCAAAGTTCTAGTTAGATTTTTATGGTGAGTTGCAACTCACCTTCTAAAGCCATTTATGGAGAAATTGAAAATCTGGTTTGGTGGCATAAAATACAAACCGAGGAGCATAATTGAGTTTTGTAAGCTCTTGAAAATGTGTTTGGACAAGGCCCATGTGACCATGCTACAAATAATCTTTCGATATAGTTTTCCTCAAAATCCACCCCTAGCTCAGAAATTGCATTATGCATTACAAAGAAAAATCCTTGTTTCTAAGAACCTCAAACAAATTATTTTCCAGGAAATAGAATCATAGGATATGGGTCCCCCTATATATCATCTAGTGCCCCAAGTCTAAATCAACTAATTGTTCATACATCAAAGTCCCAATTAATTTTTTACGGTGAGTTGCAACTCGCCTCCTTAAGTCATTCAATGAGATATTAACAATTTCTTCTGAGGGCATAAAATCCAAATAGAGTGGAATAGATAAGTTTCATCAGTTATCGCAAGTGTGCTTGGCCAAGGCCCAGGTTACCATACTATGCATAATCACGTGACATAGTTTTCTTCAAAATAAACCCGTAGTTCAAAATTTTCAATGTTCCTTACTAACCAAAAAACCTAGTTTCGAAGATCCTTGAGAAAACCATTTTCCATGAAATTAAATAATAGAGGAGGGGTACAACTAGCTGTAATTGGGTGACAGGAGTCCAACACAACTAACGGTTCATCCATCGGAGTTTCAATTAGAGTTTTATGCCAAGTTGCAACTTGCCTCCTAAATCCATTCAAGGACACATTGACAATTTGTTCTGGGGCCGTAAAATTCAAATCGAGTGGACTAAGTAAGTTTTGTAAGCTCTCGAAAATATATTTGGTGAAGGATCATGTGGCCATGCTATCCAAAATCACCTAACATTGTATTCTTCAAAATACACCTAAATTTCAAAATTTTTGTTATGCCTTACTGAGAAAAAAAATTATTTCGAAGATAGTTGAACAACATATTTTTGGGGCAATAGAATCACAAGGGGGTGTCCCGCTAGCTATAATTTGGTGCCCCAAGTACAATTAAACTAACGGTTCATTTATATGAGGCATAGTTAGACTTTTATGGTGAGTTGCAACTCGCCTCCTAAATCCATTCAAGGACACATTGACAATTTGGTTTGGGGGCATAAAATCAAAACCGAGCGACATAGCTAAGTTCTATAATCTCTCACAAGTGTGTTTTTACAAGGCCCACATGAATACACTACTCATAATCTCTTAATAAAGTGTTCTTAAAAAACCACCACTGGTTGCGAAATCGCACTATCGTTCCTGAGAAAACAATAGTTTTGAAGATCCTCAAATAAATATTTTTCCAGGTAATGGAATCACAAGGGTGGGCTCCCCCAAACTTTAATCTGGTGCCTCAATTCCAATGAAACTGACAGTTCATCCATCTAAGGTTGGGCCATTTTTTTTATGGTGAGTTGTAACTTGCCTCCTCAATCCATTCAGAGACATATTAATAATTTGTTCCAGGGGCATAAAATCTGAATGAAATTATTGTTTGAACAAGTAGGTTGGATTGTTTTGATGCTAGTGAAGGTGTCATTTCTCATATTGACAGGAATTGACAATGCTAAAATTATTGAATAAATTTTCTATAGATTGGGAGAAACATTAGAGGAATACATAAGAACTTGATCTCTTTATAAGGTTTTGTGAAATTTGTAAACCCTAGTATACCTGGAGTGCTTGAAAACCCTACTAAAATTTTTCATTCTAGTGAAGTTGTCAATGGGGACCCTTTGTTGTGTTAAATTTTATTGTTGTGGATATTTCATGGTATGGTTTCTACTCTTGGTGTAACTACATTTATTAAGCCTTATTTGAATATTATGAGGATCAAGATTCATGAAGTAGTCCTTCAAGAACCACCTTATGCATTTGTATGGTATCTTCAGGCTTCAACTAGGAATATGAGCACCAATATTATGTTTTTCATAAATAATTGTCACTCTACAATGCTTAAATACTTGTAGTCTTGGGGTGCAAAGAGGATAAAATTTTTTATATTCTTTTATAGATTATAGGGTAGCATGGGTATCTTATATGGTATCATGGGCATATGGAAAAGGTGTAAGCATGATATCTTCTATTGATCCAGATTTTATGAGAAGAACGAAAATGAATACGGATTATTACTATTCTTAACACAAAGACACAAGAATGAAAGAGATACTATAACAAAGATACAGTAAAATTGGTTTCTATTCAATAAGAAAATGTGTTGAAACTGTAAAATGCAGCGGAAAAACAAGATTGCTACAATGGTGGCGGCTTATCTTTGAGAAGAGATGTGATGATTGTGCTCATTCACAAGAATATGGTTACAATGAGGATCTCAAATCCACTTTACAATAAATAGGAATGCCAAAGCCATAGATATCCAAAAAACTAACCCTAGGATATGAAGCGCCAAAAGTCATGTGGGCCCCGTTGGGGTAAGCTATTACATCAACTTCCCAGGGTCGTAACTTTTGCATACGATCTTTGTTTTAGGCACACAATATCTCGTTGGAAAATTATATCAGATGAATACACATGTTGCCATCATACTTTGACTCTATATTCAGTTTGACTATAGTGAGCCCTAAAAACGTTGTTTAGGGCCTCAACATGACCCCAGAAGTTAGGGACCCGAAAACTAGGAAAAAACTACTAAACTGGAAAAATGCCAAAATGAACCAGTTGGAATAGGTGGGAGGCCATTGAAATACATTTGTATCAATCCTTCCCCCTTAGGAAGAAATGGTCTCCATTGCATTGAGCGCCCCCATCAGATGAGGAATTTTCTTTTGAATTTGGCCCCGGGTGAGCCACTTGTCTTGGTGCAGGAGTTGCCCTGCTTTGACAACTCGATAAGTCTGGATCCTTTGATGATGAGTGCCCTTGACCTGTGTGTCCACAATATGATCACTTGATGCATATTGCATGTTGTCAAGGTTGAACTCTATTGGTTTCAATTGTTCTGTTATCTATGAGGTGTCCAACATGTTAGGCCCCTATATTTTATAGGAATCACATTGTGATTGAGATTTTCCCTCAGGATTTTTATGTTGTAAACCATGTGGCATTTTTCCCATGATTTCCAAAAGGAAAAAGGAAAGCATTTGGGGCTTGCGCAGTCAAAACACATATTAATTGATTAAAATTGATCATTTTTTTCTTAAGGATAAGACCTCGATGAAGAAATTGGAAAAAGGGGGCCTTAG
Source organism: Picea engelmannii (assembly GCA_009831015.1). NCBI lineage: Eukaryota > Viridiplantae > Streptophyta > Pinopsida > Pinales > Pinaceae > Picea > Picea engelmannii. The sequence goes on from ML793949.1 coordinate 372,477, forward strand.
TGCAACCCACAGTATATTTTTATCCTAATTTTTATGGAAATTTGAAATTTTGGGGCATCGTGTTAAAGGGTGATCTAATCTCAGTGGTCGATCTTCGAGCACCCAAATCAATGGTCTGCAGTGGATCTTTGAACCCCCTGAATCTTCTTCCTTTAACGAGGGAGGGGGTCTCTGAGTTGGTAGTATTCCAAAGGCGGGCCCCTCATAATGTGTCAGTTTTCTGTTAAATCGAACCCCCCTCGCACATTCCCTCTTAACACTCGCCCCCACTCTGAGTAAACCGCCAGACCACCACCCAATACTTCCCATTCTCCAGCTCGCAATTGTCCTCCACTCACTTTTCCCACCTATTGCATCGCCTCTCCCCTGACCTATCACACCACTCTGCCCCTGCTAGGCGCTTGTCTTCCACCAATCCTGTCGCCTCCACACATACTCAATATATCGCCCGCCACTCATCCCTGCATGAATAAACAAACTTAGGATAATAAAGAAATAATTAGATTAATTAATAATGTTAATGTTAATTAAATTTAGTGTAGTTAGATTAATTAAAATATGTTAGACTAGTTAATAATTAATTAATTAATTAATTATTAATTTAGTACTTAGGATTAGTATTTTATTAAACAAAATATCAATTAAAATTAAAAAATTATAAAACATTAAATAAAAATAAAATAAAAACATATTAAAACAAAAAACATTAAATAGAAAATATAATAAGTAAATAACAAAACCAAAAAATAAAATAAAAACATATATTAATAAAACTAATAAGCAAAAACATAAAACATATAAAACATAAACAATTAAAACAAAAAGTAAAAACAAAAATTAAAAACAAAACCAAAAATTAAAATAATTTTATCCTAAGTCTACCCGCGCACACACTCCCCGTACAACTCAGACCCCCCCTCCCTCACGTCACATCATCTCAAGGGGGTTTGATAAGTTGTATTGGGAGGGACACTTGTCACCTCCTAGTGAATTCGGGCCCCTCCCTCCCAATACTACTTACCACCTCAGGGGAGTCCGACCAAAACCACTCTGCCCTCCAAAACCCCTCACCCAAAAAACTGAAAAAACCGTTTTTTTTCCAGTTCGACCAATCTTTTTCCGAGGTGGATTTTGGAGAAATGGAAAAGAAATTTAAAAAACCGAGAGAGGTTTTTGTTCATAACGGGCTGAAGAAAAAAAACCTCTTCCATATTTTTCATAGGTACCACCAATTTGGGAGAATTGAAGCCATATTTCATCCTCATTTTTCAGATTTTCAGTTTTTCTGTTTCAGTCCTGATTTTGCGGGAGCTGTTTCGGTGAGCTGGAGACAAAATTGGAGAAACCGAAGGAGGCTTTTTTCTAGAAAATTCTCATATAAAATAAAATCCTTCATGTTTTACACAGGTTTTATCGTTGATGAGAAATAGAGGTCTGAGTTGACCCCTATTTTCAGTAGTTTCGCCCATCTTTCATGGCGGACAGTTCCATATTTTTGAGGATTTGTTGTTATTTTTGGCCAAGGTGGTTGAATCCGATTTCCTAAGCTTGAGGGGTGATCTCTCCTATTTATTCACGTAATTTTAATGTAAAAGGGGTTGATTCTTGCACCCAGGAAAGTTATTTTCTCTGTAATATTTTTCAGATTCACCAACAATAAAAGGGACTTTTCACAGGATTCCTGCGTGTTGACGATTGATGAAGTATTCTTTCTTCGTTGAATGTGATTCTACTCAGCCATCATTATTTTTTATTTCTATGATTTTTAAAAGCAGGTTTAGCGTAAAATTTATGTCTAATACTTTGTGTGAAGCTTTTAAAAATCTTGATGTTTTCTTCCGATATTACAATGATGAAATTCTTAATTGCTTTGTTATTGTGATTGATCATCTCCTCTGTTTCTTTTGTACACCACTTTACTTTAAAAGGATCAAACATTTTCATTAAATCTCCCTATGGAAATATCTTATAGATCTGCATTTGATTTCAAGCTTGTCACAGACCCCATAGCCAAATGGGATTCTAAAGCAATCCTTTAGCCAAACACCTTAAATCAAAAACAAATCTCGTTCTACATAAATAGCCTAATATCCTATTCCAAACAAATCTAAATCTGACAGAGAGATCCCTCTCTGAGTCTTGAAGGGATAGATCCCTGAGTCAAAGTGGTTTTGTGGTTACCCCTGCCTATTTCCTCCTCAGCCTGGGAAATTATAGCGTGATAACATAATGGCGACTCCACTCGGGAACTTTCTCCAATAGTGCACTTCAATTTTTAGATCTGATCACTGATGGTGGACAGTGACCAGACATAAGAAGGATGATATCATCCACCTGCCGACTCCAATCATCTCCAGAACAGTGACAATTCAAAGACTCCATTGGAGGAAGAACCTGAATTATGACCAAGCAATCTAGGAAGATCAGGTACTCAAGCCCAAATTGCATTCAAGACATCTTTGGTTTTATCTGTAATTATGTTCTATCTTATTCTAAACCTGATCAAAAGTACATTGTTGAATATTGCATTGACCACCTGCTAATTTATGAGCCTCAAGAGACTAAGCCCCAAATTGTAGATCATGTACATACTCATAGACTTGCAGAAATCCCAGTGAGACATGAGACTCGTGCTTTATCTCCTGCCATTGTTGAAATTCCAATTAGATATAAGCCCCTCGCTTTACCTCCTATACCTGTGAAAATCCTAGACCGATACAAGCCTCTAGATTCTCCTCCTATTCTCCATGACCTCCCTATCAATTACATCAATAATTTGCCTAGGTTTGATGGAGAAAATGTGAAGATCACTGCTGAAATGTATATCCAAAGTATTGAGGATTTTATTGATCTATTTGAGGTTGAAGATGATTGTGTCTGCATCAGAATGTTTTCCCTGTCATTGCAAGGTAGAGTCAAAAATTGGTTTAAAAATCTTCCAGCTGCAAGCATTAGCAATTTTCATCAATTTGTAAAAGTTTTCCTAGATCGATGGGTGATCATGAGAAATATCTTTCTCATCCTAGAAGAAGATGGCCATTTGAAAAGACATTCAGGGGAGACAGCACATCATTTTTCAGAAAAGTTCAATAAGGTGTACCATGAAATTATTTTTGATATAAGGCCACCCCCAAGATCAACTCACTTGCATTACCCTGATTCTTTCGATCCTAAGATGGCATTCTAATCAAGAGAAAGGAACACTGTAACACTTGAAGAGATGCAAAAGATTGTAGTTGATGTGGAAGCTAACTTGTTGAACAGAAAGGCAAAGTTAAAGGCATAAGAGAAAGATAGAATAGAAAAGGAACGAATGACATCTTCATAAGTGAAACTAGATGTTCTGGCAAACACTGTAAGAGAGATGATGCAGGAGATTAGTAGAAAATATGAACTTGTTGTTCAAATACCACATGTTCCATTAGTTCCAGAAAGGACAAAGATCAATGTCCCCAAACACTTTGCAGTTCATCCTTGGTACCATGGTTTGGATAATGATTCTTTCATGTATTTAATTCACAATGTAGTCAAAGATGACTCTCCATCTCAACTGGCAGAGGAACAACCAACTGATATGATGTATATGTTTGATGGAATTTTGTTTCATTGTTGGGAAGAAGAAGATCAATTGCAATTCAAGTAGGAAAGTCAGTCTGTATATAGTGATTATGACAACAATGATTAGAATGCAGAAAATCTCAGAGTAAGTGGAAACACTCTACCCTTAAGTTTCTCATCTTTTTAATTTCTGAAAAGAAAATCTAGGCAAGTTGTAAATAGTGAAGACATAAAATTTTCTGATGAGTCAGTAAAATATGTCATTGATTATAAAGGGGCCATTTCAGATCCAGAATTATAGTCTCCAAGTTCTCTTGATTTTCAAACTCCAGATGAAGGTTATGAGCCCGAAACAAAATATGAATCAGTGGAATGTAACTCTGTACCATTAGCTTTTTATTCATTTCAAATTTTGAATGAGACTCTTGAACATATGTTGAAGGATTAACTCATAGAAAGTCAATAAATTTCATTTGAATCAATGCAGCAGTCTTGTCAGTCTTTTTCAGGATCCAATAGTTGATCAGTTGGATGACCTATGTTGTCAAAATCATTTTTCATTCACTAGTCATGAGTTGAAAAGAAGCTATGATCTAGACATGGTTAGACAATCATTTCTATGGTTTGATTCAACAACATTTTTTTCTCAAAATTCATTAAAGAAACCATAGATAAACCATCTGGTGAAAAATGATACAGATGGTATATGTGTATTATCATATCATGGAGTTGAAATGGATAAATTTGAATATCAGGAGATAGGTCATGTTTATCATGAACCTATAGCTGCCTATATGTTGGAGCTATTCTTTTCAGAATACCCATTAATTCCCAAAGTTTCTGGAATTGTCCACAGTTCCAGAACTCTGTGTTGTGAAGATCGGGATGTAAAGCAGTTCATGATGCCTATGCAAGTTATATTACTTATATTGGTCAAAAATAGTGAAAAATCAGAGCCATTAGATCATCTACTAGATTGGTTGGATTAACATTTTTCCATTCTTAATCATACAGTAATCTCAGTAGATTAGGGTAGATAAGTGTGCAAATAATCTTGTTGGACAACAATCTTTTCATTACATATCAGTTTCATTATCAACTTGGTTTCAATTTTTTATTTTTATTTTTAAAGTGCAACTAGGATCTCGGAATACAGTTCAGATTTAGTACTCAGATCATATTGATATTTAAAGTTTCAGCTACAGAGTTTCAGGATAGAGAAAGATGCAGATTTTTGGATCAGTCCAATGAATAAGGCATCGATTTATGGATCTGAAGATCTGAGATTCTTGACACCTCCCCAGGAGCTGCCATCCCCAAGTGGAGCCACTGTTAGGACCCTATATTTTATAGGAAACACACTGTGATTGAGATTTTCCTTTAGGATTTTTATGTTGTAAATCATGTGGCATTTTACCCATGATTTCCAAAAGGAAAAACAAAAGCATTTGGGGCCTGCACAGTCAAAACACATATTAATTGATTAAAATTGATCATTTTTTGCTTAAGGATAAGACCTCGGTGAAGAAATTTGAAAAAGGGGGCCTTATCGCAACCCACGGTATGTTTTTATCCTGAGTTTTATGGAAATTTGACATTTTGGTGTATCATGTTAAAGGGAACACTAATCTCAATG
>ML793949.1:378029-398918 GCA_009831015.1 Picea engelmannii
CACTCACTTTTCTTGCCTACTGCATTGCCTCTCCCCTGACCTATAACGTCACTTTTCCCCCACTAGGTGCCTGTCTTCCACCAATCTTGTTGCCTCCACACATACTCAATATCTCGCCCACCACTCATCCCTACACGAATAAACAGACTTAGGATAATAAACAAATAACTAGATTAATTAATAGTGTTAATGTTAATTGAATTTAGTGTAGTTAGATTAATTAAAATATGTTAGACTAGTTAATAATTAATTAATTATTAAGTTAGTTGTTTAAGTTAGTACTTAGGATTAGTATTTTATTAATCAAAATATCAATTAAAAATAAAATAAAAAAGTATTAAAACAAAAAACATTAAATAGAAAATATAATAAATAAATAAATAAATAAATAAAATAAAAACATATATTAATAAAACTAATAAACAAAAACATAAAACATATAAAACATAAACAATTAAAACATAAAAACAAAACCAAAAATTAAAACAATTTTATCCTAAGTCTACCCGTGCACACACTCCCCGTACAACTCAGACCCCCCCCTCTCTCACATCACATCATATCAAGGGTTTCAATAAGTGGTATTGGGAGGGACACTTTTCACCTCATGTTGAACTCATACCCCCCTCCCAATACCACTTACCACCTTAGGGGGTTCGACCAAAACCACTCTGCTCTCCAAAACCGCTCACCCAAAAAACTGAAAAAACAACCTTTTTGCCAGTTCGACCAGTCTTTTTCCGAGGTGGATTCTGGGAAAATGGAAACGAAATTTAAAAAAATAGATTGAGTTTTTTCTTCATAACGGGATGAAGAACAAAAATTTCTTCCATATTTTTCACAGGTGCCACCAATTGGGAGAATCGAAGCCATCTTTCAACCTCATTTTTTAGATTTTCGGTTTTTCTGTTTGAGTCTTGATTTTGCGGGATTTATTTCGGCGATCTGGAGACGAAATTCGAGAAACAGAAGGAGGTTGTTTTCCATCACATGCTTATATACAAAACCTCCTTCAGTTTTTACACAAGTGTCACCGTTGAGGAGAAACAAAGGTTTGATTTGACCCCTATTTTCAGCAGTTCCACCCATCTTTCATGGCGAATAGTTCCAGATTTTTGGGGACTTGTTGTTATTTTTGGCTGAGGTGGTTGAATCTGATTTCCTAAGATTGAGGGGTGATATATCCTATTTATTCATGTAATTTTAATGTAAAAGGGGTTGATTCTTTCACCCAGGAAAGTTATTTTCTCTATAATATTTTTCAGATTCACCAGCAATAAAAGGGACTTTTTCACAAGATCCCTGTGTGTTGATGATTGGTGAAGTCTTATTTCTTCATTCAATGTGATTCTACTCAGTCATCATTATGTTTTCTTTCTATGATTTTTAAAAGGAGGTTTAGCGCATAATTTATCTCTGATACTCTGTGTCGAGCTTTTAAAAATATTAATGTTTTCTTTCGATATTACAACGATAAAATTATTAAATGCTTTGTTATTGTGATTAATCATCTCCTCTTCTTCCATTGTACACCACTTTACTTTAAAAGGATCCAATGTTTGCATTAACTCGCCCTGTGGAAATACCTTATAGATCTGTTTTTTATTTCAAACTTGTCACAGACCCCATATCCCAATGGGATTCTAAAGCAGTCCTTCAGCCAAACACCTTGAATAAAAAAAAAAACTTGTTCTGCATAACTAGCCTAATATCCTATTCCAAACAAATCTAAATCTGACAGAGAGATCCAGTTCTGAGTCTTGGAGGGCCAGATCCCTGACTCAAAGAAGTTTTGTGGTTACCCTTGTCAATTTCCTCCTCAGCCTGGGAAATTATAGGGTGATAACACAACAATGGTGGGAAGTATGGTTGAAGGAGACCCATGTTGAATATTGGGTGCAGGCCAAGGAAAGGAGGAATGTTGATCCCAAAATCATTGTCACCCATAGCCTTAGTGATGGTGTAAGTTCTGTAACGGAGTGGGAGAAGCTTCCAATGGGGCCCTGTAAGGTATTCTTTCTGCCAGTGTAACCACACTTTGTCTCCCACCTGAAACTTATATGGCACCCCATGTTGATCATGGCAATGCTTTTACTTGGCATTGGACTTCTGTAAAATATCCTAAAACTATTGGAGGATGTGATGGATCCGCTCAATGAACCAGGATCTTTGTCAGCTTCAGTTGGTGATGAATCGACTAGGGTTTCCGCAAGAGGTAGTGCAACATCCATGGGACCCCATGGTTGGAATCCCAACTTGACCTAAAAGGGGCTGTGGTCGGTTGAGATATGTAGGGATCTGTTGTAGCTTTGTTGAACATAGGGAAAACTCTCACCCCATGTGCAGGGGTACTTGGAAATGTACATGCGCATGATATTCACTATCATATGATTAATGACCTCAGTTTGGCCATCTATCTTAGGGTGGAAGGAAGTGGACTTGCCAAGCTTGGTGTCCAACAGTCACCAGAGGATCGACCATAATGTGCTGAGGAACTGACTGTCCCTATATAAGTCAATGTTTTGTGGGATTCCAAAATTTACCCAGACTTGTTCAAAGAAGAGCTTGGCAGTGGCCTCTACTATGATTCTCTTCTTGTAGGCGGCCAAGATTGCCATCTTGGAAAAGCGATCAACAACCACAAAGACACAGTCATTTCCCTTATTGGTGGACATAAGGCCTGACATGTATTCCATTGAGATGGTATCCCATGGCCTGTCATGACTAGGAAGGGGGGTGTATAGACCCTATTTCTTAGTTGTTGGTTTGGGAATAACGCATGAAATGCAAAACCTTATATACTTTTTGACATCCTGTCGAAGTTTCGACCAATAGAAATTTTTCTGCAACACTTCCACTGTATTTTCGACGTAAAAATGTCCTACCACCCTACTATACTGAGCTTCCCAAATCATCTTTGCTCGCTCTCTTGATGCAATGCAGAGATGGCCCAGTCGAAAAAATAGCCCATCTTAAATATGGAAATTAGAGACAACTGAGTTTGCATCCAAAATTTGGTATGTGGCGGTGAAGTCAGGGTCTGTCTAATAGAGGTTGGGACATCCATAGGTCTCGTGGATGAAATATTCTAGCATCATTGTGAGTGTCGCGACTGGAAGGCGACTGAGGAAATCAACGACTCAGTTGGTACTTCCTATTTTATACTTGATGTTGAGGTGGAACTATTGCAAGTATGTGGACCACTTATGATGGCGGTCATTCTTCAATTTTCCTTGTGTCTGCATAAACTATAGTGGTTTATGATCTGTGTGGATGATTGTCTCCTTCTTGAGAATTTAATGTCTCCACTGGAAGTAGGCTTGCACAATGGAGTACATTTGTTTTTCATAATTAGGGTACTTACAAACAAACATCTGATAGTGTCTCACTATGATAAGCCATGGGGCGGCCATGTTGAGTGAGAAATGTGCCCATAGAATAGTATGAAGCATCTGTATCGATCTCAAAGGGTTTTTGTAGGTCAAGTAATGAATGTACTGGGGCTGAGAATAATCGCTGGTTTAAATCATCGAACGCCTGTTTTTGGGATAGGCCTGACACACAATTTTCCTTACCACCACCCCTGGTTATTTGGCTAAGGTCCCATGCAATATGGGAGAATCCCAACATGAACCTATGATAGAAATTGGCAAGGCCTAAGAAGCTTCATAGCTTAGTGAGTGTGGTTGGTTCTAGCCAGTCACGAGTGACCTGGATCTTGGATGGATCCACATGCACACCATGTTGATCCACTATGTATCCTAGGTAATGGACCATGTCCATGCATAAGGAGAATTTTTCCAAGTTTGCATATAGCTTGTGCTACTGCAGGGTGTGCAGAACCTGCTGAATATGTTGTAAGTGTTTCACCCAAGTGTTTTTGTAGATGAGGATTTCATCCAGATACACCTCTACAAAATTATTGGTGAAAGGTCACAGGATATTATCCATCATCCTCATGAAATTTGTAGGAGCATATGTCAAACCAAAGGGAATGACCAACCATTCAAAAAGGCCTTCTTTTGACTTGAAGGCAATCTTCCATACATGTATTTGTCCTATGGGGACCTTGTGGTAGCCAAACTTCAAATCAATCTTACTGAAGTATTTGGCCCCCTTGATCTGATCAAGGAGATCATCGATTCTCAGAATCAAGTATTGTTTCCTAACTTTGATTTTATTTAGGGCCCAGTAATCAATCCAGATTCGTCAGATCTCGTCTTTCTTCTACACCAACACAATTGGGATCCTAGAAGGAGATGATCCAGGATGGATCTGCCCCTTGTGGAATCATTCTTTGATCTGTCTCTTGATCTCCCCATTCTCTAACAGAAAGTGGTGGTAGATTGGCCCATTGGGTAGCGGTGCATCGAGGGTCATATCGATGGTATGTTTGACCTAACAGTGCAAAGGTACCCCCATAAGTGAGTAGAAGATATCTTTGTATTATGCCATGACATTTTCCACTTTCTTCTATTGTGTGGATAGGTCGGTCGCAGAGGCCCTGGATGTGGCTGAAATATTTCGCTCACTCTGAGATCAAATCACAAAGAAGACAAAATTCCCAGTCTAAGAGATGACCTTCCTGCCTTGCTTGGCATTGATCAAGGAAATAGCACTAGGTGGTATTGCCTCGGGTATCCTATATAATTTCCTGTTCAAAGTAAAAATAAAACTGTGAGGCCTAGACTCATATACAACATGACTTATCCATAAATAAGCTTTTCCCAAAAGAACATTACAAACTTTGAGAGGAGAAACATCACACAATACCTCATTTTTTAAGGGCTTGATGTCATATGACAGGTGACACTATTAGTTGATGTGGAGATCACTTCCTTGGAAGATCCATATAATGGTGTAGGGTTGTGGGTATGGTCTTGTTGGCAGCCAATTCACATTTTTTTCATTGTCTAATAAGATGCCTACACCAATGATTTGCAAACCTCAATTTTCATCGCAATTTTCAAATGAACGACACTTTTATTCTTTACGCCTTTTTACACACTTATTTTCGTTTTGTTTTCACGACTGTAAGTGTGAAAACATTGGTCTTTAGAAGTCACATTTAAATCACTATATGAATTGTCATTATCTCTTTTGTCGATATGCCTATTGCACTTACATTTTACCTATCGTTATGCAGCTGGCAGAACTTTCGAACTATACTCATTGGACATTCTTGTATTGATTGTGTGACTTGGTTTCATTGAGTTTGTAATACATTGACATTTGGATTTGCATTTTATTTGACTTATTTGACCATTGGTTTCATGAAAATACATAGGGGTTATGATTAAATCTTTCATTTATATCTTTTAATAAAACGCCTATGTTCATGTTTTCAAAACTATTGGCATTTTTTATTATATGAATACCCATCGGCACATTGATTAAACTATTGATTATATGAGCTGATACATTGGCGCATAGTTGATTTTGGTTTTGATTTACATGTCGGGTGTTTAAAACTGTGGCATAACGTTTGCGTGCGTTGCTTTATACATTTGATTTTATTGGTTGGGAAAATGACTTGAGTGTTGATCTATGCTATAGTGGGTTGAACAACTATGAAAGCTGACGGTTGTACCTTGGCAATAATTGTTATGCATGGCCAGTGAATAACTCCACCACCTTCGCACGCTGGCATTTATGCCTATCCCTTATTCCCCGCTTACCTCTGTTAGCTCGGATAACCTTCGTGCACTTTGCTCCTTTGTGCTATGATCCAAACCCTAGACTTACCATGTGCTCGGCTCCATGGCACCAGTCGTACGAATCGAGCCAAATGACAACCAATCCTTGTTAATGTTTGACAATGCCTGCAAAGACTTGGAGGATAACGGATGGATCACCTTCATGCAATGATTTGAGGGTTTTAATCTAGTTGTAGCACGACAGTTTGCCATGACTTTCGATGGTTGTAGAGCCAAGGTGGGTGACATATAGTTGGAGATTGATGATAATTTTATAAGTTCTTCTACAGGGTTACCTGCCACAGGACATCGTTGGTTCAAAAATTGTAAGGTCGAGGAGGTGCCATGGACACTGTTGTTCCTCTCGCGAAAGGTCACTTCTTGTGACAGAGGTATGCCCATCTCTGTACTTAAACCACGATGGCATGATACTTTGATGGTAGTCAAATAGTTCGTGACCTGTGAAGGTCGATACAGACTCGTTTTCCTCTACCACCTGCGTTTGCTAATGAATTTTATGGGATACCCGTTAAATTTTCCCTTTTACTTTCAGCGCAGCCTATATAAAATGTAAAAATGGTTTAAAAGGAAGAAGGTTGACAACAGCCTGTTCCACCATGGACTTATCAAACTTATCATTGTCTATCACTTGAGTTTAAATGGTGATAGCTGGAGAGCTTTCGTCACTCGAAATGGTTTCGATGACACGTACCCTATACAGGTTGATAAGCCTGTGGTAAATGAAACCAAGTCCAGGCCACCCGTACCCTTCCATATCCTATTTCCCTCTCCTAAGCCTTCGGTCGACCCTGCTATTAACTTACCAGACGTTAGAACTGAGAATGTTGAGACTATTAAAAGATCTGTGAGCAAAAATCCCAAGGCTAACCCTACTGCTAATGCCAAGGGTAAAAAGAATGCTCGACTTATTTCAAGGATGGCTAGAAACAAACCTAAACCCTCTGTTGATTCAAACCCTATCGTCCTAAGTGAGGATTCAGACTCTAATGTAGAACGTTTCTTAGCCAGCGAGTACCCTTACTCGCAGGGTTTATGTCCCGAACCACCTTATGATTTCATGACGAATCTTCCCCCTTGCCTAAGGAATAACCCTAGCTACCCTGGTATCCCCCTGCCTAACGAAACCCTCAGCAATATGTCTAAACGCTTGCCTTCTCTTTCAAAATCCATGCAGTTGTCATGTGACCAATGTGATTTATGGTTGGAACGATACTACATTGATGTTCCCATGCTCCAATCGAAAATTCAATCGCTGGAAAGTCAAGTGGAAGTATTGACCAACCAAAGAGACCAACTCCAAGCAACTGATAAGAAGCATAAGACAACAAGCTCCATCCTTTTCAAGAATGTTGAATCGGCCATAGCCGTTATCAACTCCAAATTGGCATGATCAAGCCGTCTCGTCGCTGTACAGGTATGATTTTGATTTTGTGAATGAACAGGATTAATATAATGAGTCAAATTTGGCTCTCGAATAGCTCTGTTTATATTTCGAAATGGCTTTGTCATAATATGTGCATCCTGTATATTGTATTGCTTTGCTAAAAATAAAAAGGAATTTCGATTTGATATACGATTTGCTCATAGATTTTTGTTGGATTTGAATGGTTTTCGTTTGGATTTGATTTGTTAAGTTTGTCTGATTGAAGTAATGAAATTAATGGTTTGTTTTCAATTAAATTCGTTTTGTATCCACTCCGAACAAGAAGTTTTTCATGCTCAATTTAGAATATGATTATGATTGGATTCGATCTCGTTATGATTCATGTGTTGTGATTGGCAAACGATTTCAATAAATTTGGTTGTTACGATGCTATGTCATATGATGTTCTAGATTTGATCGTTTCCAAGTTGGGAAAAATGACTCTGTTTTTATTAAAACAATCTCATTTAAGTCTGTGCGAATGATATTCACGCCCGAATCATGGAACGTTCTGATCTACGACGACTGTAAAACCCTAGATGTTTGATTCGTTTGATTGGATAGATGTATCTTCAGTTAGTTTGATTGATTTTATGAATTGCATTCATATCAAAATAGATTTGATTACAGTTCTGTTCTCAAACAAGTTTGTAAAATCGGTTCAACTTATGTCATTCTGTTAAATTCGTATGAGGAGATTCGGGTAATAGTTGTTTCTAAATGCACTAAAGAAAAGATTTCGTGAATGATTTTGTCTGCCCCAATTTGCAATAGCAAACGATTGACCAATTCTTTCAAACTCTGTTACTAATTGATTGGTCCTGTTACGATTTCGTTTGTGTACAGTTACGAGTCAGTTATGGTTTGAATTCGCTCACGGCCTAGATCATATGTCAATACATTTATAATGATTTGAAAAGTGATCTTGTTCGGATTCGATCGTATCTCCTCTTATTGAGGCAACATAATGATTTCCTGTGATTTGTTTTGATTATGTTGATTTCGATTGGATTTGAAATGATTGCATTGTTGTTCCATATGATTTCATCACCCGACTTTGTGGTAACAAACAAAACAGAGTACCCGTATCTCTGTAATCATCTGATCGATATTGGTCTTGTTTGATTTCAAAATGGAATAACGATTTCAATTTATGATTTGTTTCCAAATAAGCTATTGGATGATTAAATTTAATTTAATTCTTTAAAAAGAGATTTTTTCGATTTCAATGTTGATTCTGTGTCTTATTTAGACCAGCTACAGAATCAGAGGATTTTGTAGCTAGTCTATAGAATTAGATTTTTATTGTTTTATTAATAAAATATCCCTCTAACTTCTCCATTTCTGACCTGTTTCAGGTAAATTCGAAATTGCATGGGACATGCTGGATAGTTCAAGAGATATTTGGGTGTTTTAGTTTTATTGTAGTTTCCTAGTTTAGTTAAACTTGGGATATCTTCCCAGATTTATGTAAACAGTTTGATAACTTCCACAGGGAGGTTTTACCCTATGGAAAACCTATAAATACTTATTATTTTTGTAATAAGGATCATCCTCACTTGTGGGAGAACCAGGATTATGGATTTCTAATACAAACTGAGACAGAAGTTGATGTTCTGCTACATCTTTCGCTTTCATATTATCAATCTTTTGTTTCATGTTTATGCATATCAATTTGCATTTGATTAGTGACTACTTTAGCTATCATGGTCTTTTGAAGAATGATATGATTGAATTAATGTGATCCATTCCTGCTTTCTTTCACTAATTTAAAGAATACAACAATCACTTAGTTCAGCTAATGAATGACAAATTTATCTTCTTCATAAATTGAACTATTATGTATAGATCTTTGCACACAGTTTTATCTAACTGTGAAGATTTATAAATTATAAGATTGTTGTTATTTTTATGTCTTGTTTGTCCTGTAAATATATTAAAGAGCATTGCAACTATCATTTATGAGAAGCTTCTGGATAATTCGGAGCGGTTTTATTCCTTCTGATCAGCTAAGACGATTATCATACACAAGACAAATCTGGAGTATTTCTCCAGGTCAGTTGCGATTATTTTTGTTAGTATATTGTTAGTATTTTAGTTAGTCATATTTGTAGCTTAGATTAGTGTTTTAGTTTAGTTAGTTTCCTATTTTATTTCTTGTTCATAAAATCATAAAATCAACAAAAAATATCTTTTACTGTCTTAGGGCAGAATGAAAATGAGTTTTTCAGGTTTTATTCAAATCTGTAAATTGTAGATATTGTACATTTTGTGAATAAGTTATGTTTCAGTTAGTAGTTAGATAGTTAATTAGTAGTTAGTATAGTAATAGTTAGTAGATTGTATTTATAGAATAGTTAGATTAGTTTAGTTTGTTTTGTAGTTAGTTTTTAGTTAGATTAGTTTGTTAGTTTGTTTTATTTGTTTTTAGTTAGATTAGTTAGTTTAGATTAGTTTTATTTTGTTTTCTTAGGACCTTAGATCGGATAACGGAGCCGCTAAACCCGTCAGGGTGGTTCATCCCAAACAGCTTGGGTTATTAGACAACCCTAGACCGGTTCCACTCTCTCAGTTGACGGACGGTCAATTTCGCCCGTCAACGGGTCTTTTTGGCAGGGTTATCCTCTTCATGAAATATTCTGATATGAGGTTATTTTGGCTACCGCTATAAATGATAAAGTGTAGCGGGGTACCGTTTACCCACATCTGTGAATGAAAGAGGCGCTCGCCTTCTTCTAGCTCATCTGGTTCATTGGGCTGGACCTTGGTGGTAGAAATAGTGTCACTGGGTTCTACGTCAATGATCTATCTCCCCCTTTATGGTTTTGACTCAGAGTCAAAACCCACATCTGATTCAAAGGATTTCACCTCAGCCACCATCGATTTCTTTGAGCAGAAATCAAAAGTTTTATTCTAGAAGCTCTTATGGACGTCACACCACTTCTCGTTATCTTTCTTTGTCTTTCCAGTGTCCTTTGCTTGCGGCCTAGAATGGATGTCCTGAGGTTGTCCATCTCCACTCTATTCTTTGTTTTGCAATTTGTGGTTGCCCTTTACTTGCTTCTTATGTGAGGGGTTCCCAAGCCCAAATTGTCATGTCTTTTGTTTAAGATTTTTCTTGATTTTGACGACATATCAATAGGTCGTGCCCAAGGATGAGATGTCCAAAAAATCCATTTTGGCATGGATGTATCTATGCAGGATACCACAATACTTGATCACCATATGTCACTCAGAATATTTGATACCCATCTTGGTGCGCAAGGTATGGAAGATATTTGTTAACTCTGGCACTGCTTGGTCTCTTTCCTATCGCAGTGTGGTCCATTTTGTATACACATTGTCATAACTTCCGACAGGGTAGTATTTCTCCTTGATAGCATCCCCTAAGGACTCCTAGGTGACCACAACTGTAAATAATGAGGGTTCCCTTATTTCCTTTTGCTCATATAAATTCTCCCACCAATCTTTGACAGGGGGATAGTGTTGAGGAGCACAAACCTAACCTTCTCTCTGTTCGAAAAGTTATGGACAGAAAAATATCATTCTATAAGATTTAACCATTTTTCTACACCATATGCGTCTATCAGACCTTCAAATATGGTGTTAGCGATAAAAAAATGCATTGGCATTTTTGAAAGAATGATGCCTAATATTGTAGGGAATATTTGAATATCATCCTGGGTGCCAAATGCAGATTTGAAAGCACCATTGGAAATCTTAGGATTTGTAGATGTCGATCGACTATTCAAGCATGAAAAACAGACTCTCCATGACTGAGAAATTTTATTTTTAAAAAACTTTGCGCTTTCACCAGCTAACCCGTCTTGAATTTTTCTAGTTAGCTGGTGAAAGCTCCGCTTTTCACCAGTTAAGGAGCGGATTTTTCGGGTAAATTAGCTGGTGAAAGCCTTTCACGGCCAGAATAGACAATTTTTTTCCCAGATCAGGATTTTTTGGGTTAGAATGGTTTGAAACCATTTCAAATGGATAGGTGTTGAATTATCAAATCTAATTCAACAACTAGTTTGGAAAGGGAAGTCAAAAAGGAGTTTTGTGACTAAGTTTTTGTCAATTTTTAAGGAAAAATATCAGGGATGAATAAGCACATCACCCAATTTGAATTCTATCTTCATGATATCAAGCTAAGGAGCCTTGGAAGGCTGATCTCCACTTCATCAATTGTTCAACACATTAAAAGGACTAGCACATAGGGATCATCCTTATTCTGAGGGTCTATCCCTATCTTTTTGTTTACTATTTTTAGATAAACAGATCCATAGTTTAAGGATATGATAACCATATTGTAAAGCTATAAAGCTACTGAGAAAGAAGACTAAGATAAGGGCAATCTAGGAGACATTTTTTGGCTATTGTACTAGACTCTTTATTCATAATAGAATCATAGTCCTCTTTTGTTTTCAATGACATATTTCCTCATACTTTCATCATTCTGTACTTTATTTCAGTTTAGCTCAGCTTCTAAGAATTGTTATCTTCTTATTAAGCTCATGAACTTGAACTAAAGGTTTTCTTACTATCTTGTATGACCCTGCACATTGTGTATTTGGTTACCTAGACTAGTATTCTTCATATCCTATTCAAACTTTGTTGTCTAATCATTGAGTTCTAAAAGCATTGTCTTATTCGAATGTATGAAGTGGTCCTTTTAATTAGCTATTAAGTTATCCTATTGTTCCAAGAATACAAAATTTACCATATTATTAAGTTACCAAGAATTCTTAGCCTACAACCCTAAGGAGTTTGTTGGAGTGATAACATATGGGAATATAAAATTTGATTTGTACCTTGAAGGGGAGGTGCCTCTGTTCAAGAAATATGCGTCGTCTTTTGATAGTCGTCGAAGGATCTTGTGTCCATCATTTTTTTCCTCTATTGCGTGAGGGCTTCCTCGAGCAACATTTTGAAAGGATTTCCTATCTTGTCATATTTATTTTCTCCCACCATGAGAGGTTGCTTGGGAGTGCAAGATATTTTTTCCTCAATAGAAACAATATCGAGACCCAATTTTTTGTACCCTGACCTCGTCGGGTACATGCATTAAGAACGACAAGGAGCAGACCACTCTGATACCACTGATTCTGATTTTATGAGAAGAATGAAAATGAATACAAATTATTATTATTCTTAACACAAATACAGAAGAATAATAAATATACAATAACAGAGATACATTAAAATTAGTTTCTATTCAATAAGAAAATGTGTTGAAACTGTAAAATGCAGCAGAAAAACAAGCTTGCTAGAATGGTAGCAACTTATCTCTGAGAAGAGATGTGAAGGTTGTACTCATTCGCAAGAATATGGTTAAAATGAGGCTCTCCAAGACATTTTACAATAAACATGAATTCCAAAACCCTATACATCCAAAAACCTAACCCTAGGAGATGAAGCGCCAAAATTCATGTGGGCCCTATTAGGGTAAGCTAGTACATCAACTTCCCACGGTCGTAACTTTTTCATACGATTTTTGTTTTAGGCGCACAATAACATGTTGGAAAGGTCTATCCTAGGAATACACATGTTTCCATCACACTCTAAATTTTTATATATTCTGACTACATAGATCCCTAAAATGGTTGTTTAGGACCTCAAAATGGCCCCAAAAGTCAAGGACCTGAAAACTAGGAAAAAACTGCCAAACTGGAAAACTGCCAAAATGAGCCAGTTGGAATAGGTGGGAGGCCACCGAAATACATAAGGATAATCTATGGTGATAGAAGAGAAGAGGATAATGTTTATAAAAAATGGGTTGTCTAGATTGAATCATTTGGTTGGTTTAGTAGAGGGGGTATAATGGGGTTTTTGAAGCATGATTACATGGTGTGGCTCTAAGCTCTATCTTGTAGGTAGGTTGGTAGAGTTGCAAGGTGGTATGGGAGGTAGTAAAAAACTCTAGTGAGCATTATTATGTGAAAATAAAGAATCCATATACTAGGTTTATTGCTTCATGAATAATGCTAGGGGAGGGCTTCTATCATTAACAATTGGTGAAAATTTGCATTAGGGTTTGAGAGTGGAAATTTGAAAGGGTTGTATCTCACTAGATATTGAGACGAAGAACAACAAGTTGTTTGAACAAGTAGGTTGTATTGTTGCGAAGATAGTGAGGGTGTCATTTATAATGCCATCTAACCATTATCCTTCCACGCTTTGTATACTTCATAATTTATCTGTTGTTTTTATAACTGTTTCTACAACAATTAGTTCTTTAAAAAAATGTATCCAATTATATTTATTTCATAATAAATCAAGAATATAATCATTTTATAACACCTTAGTTTTATTCTACTTGGTATTGGGAATTCTTTTCATGGTTACATTGTTGAGTTGAAGAAAGTTTCCTTGTTTCTATTATAAAATTTTCATTGTTGAAGTATGAATGTCTTTATTAAACTTTTTATTGCAACAATCAATTATCTATGGTTTATTGTCCTTTTACTTGGAATTTAACACACACATTCCATTTCATTTCACTAAATTGATATCATTTATTTGTTTTTGTTACAAAACTATTCCATGTCAAAGTACAATGTTTACATTTACAAGTTGTATTACAACAACTCTTTCTCCTTTATAGCTAGTGTTCTGGGGATCATTCTAGACTCTATTGACATTAAATTAATTAGAACAACTCTCAACGCCATACCAAGTCCATATTTCTAAGAATCATTGGGTGGTGTTGAAAAACAACATTGTTCTTATTGATGGGCCTTCATATGCCTATGATATTTTGGATAACCCATGTGACACAAAGGAAACAAATATAAGTAATTTATAAATTAATTGAAAATTGAACCAAAAAAACAACACACATATCTCAAAATAGAATAGAAAATAAAGCATATACCACATACCTATCTACATACATATGGTCATTCAATTAGACCATCATGAACACTTCTAATACTAATGGTCTTTATTACCTTTTCACGCTCAGAGTATGGAAAAGAAGTATCGTATATTTGATGAGTTATTCCTTGGAATTGTTTGTAGTTGGGTGTTTATATCAATAGATAAGTTTGTAAAGTGATAAAAAATTCACTTGGTCTATAATATTGAAATGCATAACCACCTTTCTTCTATGCTCTTTGATACCATGTCAAATAATGTTCTTTAATAACCATCAAACCAATCATAAATTGAATTTCTTGAGAGTCTGTTACTAAGAGCATGAGGGTATTCTTTCCATATAAGAAATGTGCCAACCAATAGTCAATTCCCCATTCATTACCTTTTGGGGAAAACCATTTCATATGTGTTCCTAAAAAAAATGAAGTTCCAACAAATTATTCCACTAAATGAACAAAGAATACAACATTCATGCTATTTATTCAAAATTAATAGGATATTCACCAAACCTAGTTGTACAAGATTTGGGATGTGATCATAATATGTTGAAATATTTTATTGGTACTCCTCCAATTGGGATAATTCTGTATTTATATGTTGGCCAATGGGGAGTGATACATGATCCCATCTATCAACCTAGTCCATCGATTCATAATAATCCCATCCATTACTACTACATGGACCACATAAACAAGAGAGTTTTCTCATCCACATTTCAACTATTGCATTTTCTAATGTTTAAACTTAATGGAATCCACAAGTTCCCTACATTGTTTTTCATTTATACCACGATTATCGATCTACATTTTCCACCTCCCAAATATATCTATGTACATTTCCTCTTGTGGTTGATTGGTCTTCTCACATTTTTGTTCCCTATTCCATCACTAAAGAACACCATTCAATAATGGATTTTGCATAGAAAATGAGGGAAATAGTTGTGCACTTCATTTATTTCTTTCATAACAATGTTTTGATGCATGTTCCTACTCCATCATGCTCCCCTTTCCCATGCATAGTCTCAAAATAGTTCCAAATATATGGTACCTTATGCTTTTTGTGCAACATACACAACCATTGTAATACATGAGAATTTTTTAATAGGCATGTGAAAATCTAATGTTGATCCATCTCTATGTATGTCTCCTTCATGTGACTGTAAAAAAACTAAAAGCAATTTTGTCTGTACGTTAAGTCATGACAATGGTCATCACTTATGTAGAAGTGATACTCCAATATAATTCAGTTTTATGTGTTACTATTTGGCCCATTCTTGTATGTGATATGGACAATTATGTTGACCTACTTTAAGTAATAATATTGGATTTGCGTCTCATTTTGTGGTTGAAGAGTGTACTTCTCATCATAATCAACCACTAATAAAATAGTACAACGAAAATGTATCTATGTGTATTATAAACTTCTCATCCCTCCATTGATCCACATGGACATGCTGAATATATTGTTGGGTCTTTTCAAAGAAGTTCTTGATGAAGTCACATACTCGTACCTGCAAAGCCACCAATTGTATATTTTTTATTTCATGCCCTCCATCAATATCATACATGACATATTTAAATCTTTTCAATTCAATTTATTTCCTCCCCAACTGATACTCATCACTCACATGGATGCACTTTCTCAATAATTCCATTCCACTGCACATGGAACATGTCCCATATAAGCAATCTTTTTGATAGAATGTACACCACTATGTCCTTGTATACAAGTTGTTATGAGTAAAGTATCTATATTATGAAGTCAAAAGTATAAATAAGCATTCATTCACAAGGTTATTATGGAATACACGAAAAAAAAAATATGTGTGTCATAATAATAACCATACTCAATGTGGTATCGACAACAACATGTGTTACAAATTGTGTTTATTTGAGCATACCAAGGCTTGCATTTATGGAAATATCTTTGGCCCAAGTTAAGTGTATTATGTACAATTATAAATATCTCATACAATTCTATATGTGTCATGTTAATAAAGTTTTAATGTGGGGTTCATGGTCCCTATATCCCTTCTCAATTTCAATACATCTTTCATGTTAGAAGAAGGCCTAGTGTTCTCATGGAAAAAATTGTGTACTAGTCAATTAACTGCTCCAATTAACTTCATGTCAGAATGAGCTAGCCTACTAGTGAAGTCCCATAAATATGTTTGGCCACCTGTGTCAAGGCTATATTTTCTATTAGAATAATTTTGAATGGTTTTGATATTGCATTTCATGATATGAGAGGTTTGTTTGAGAAAATGATGTTTTCTTGTGATCTTGCTAACAATTGATTGTGAGAAGACATGTCAAGTTGTATTATGATGTTTATATTTCTTACCAATGTTTTTGAAAATAATACACAAGTTTTCTAGCAATATGATAACTTGCTTTTGAACTTTTAAATTTTTTAATGCTTAAATTTCTCCTAACAGTGTTCAAACGCCTAGATTTAAACAAAGAGAATAATAATCGACATTTAGCTTCATCAAATACTGGGTCAAAATATTCTTGAATAACTTTGTATGAATAATAATGGATAATTACATTAGTTAACTTACATTCATGTGATTCTAGACCACTTTCATCCACTTAAATGTGTTTAGGAGTTCATTTTCGCACGTTTCTTAATCTAGGTAGGGATGATGGATCTGTATTTTGGATAACTTGACTTTTTTATTGTGGCATTATAAATGTAGTATTTATTGCATCTTCAGTGACTTCCAAATCAATTATTGGAGGAGAGAAAACATGCGCATGACTATTTTCTAAAAATTCTAACTGTCCAACAAGAGGTTGCACCATAAGAAATTCTTCACCAGAAGGTTGAGCACCAATTTCCTCTTTAATTTCATCTATTTCATAATCATATACAAGAAAATACACCATCATTTGGTCATCCAAAACAACTTGTCTTGTTAAAATAGTCATTGTAGGTTCACTAGAAATCTAAACTAGATTAGCCTCAACTGAAATCCTATGATTTTCTTGTGTTGATTGAGGAGAAACAATAGCAGGTCATCTATAGCGCTAGAATTTGGATTAACCTCTACTTAAATCCTACATTTTGTCATACGAAACCTTTCTTTTTCTCTTTCTTCAATTACCTTTTCAATGGGTTTTTATTTTCTCAAAGACTTTCTACCTTGATTCCATTGGTTCCCTGTGTTTAAAGAGAACAATTTCCTTCCAAGTAAACCAAAATATCAAAAGTGTCTTCCAAAATTTCCCTTCCAATTATACAACAAGACAAGAAATTCCTTCCACTTATAAAACAAGATAGGAAATTCCTTCCATGTACAACATAATACCAAAACTATTTTCCAAAACTTTCCTTCCAGTTATAAAACAAGACACAAAATTACTTTCAAGTACACCACATGACCAAAAGTTCCCTCCAATTATACAACAAAACAAGACATGACTTTGAATTATACAACAAGACAAGACATGCCTTCAAATTACACCAAAAGACCAATATTTCCTTCCAAAACTTACCTTACGATTATGCAACAAGACAAGAAATGACTTGCAATTAAACAACAAGACAAGAAATGCCTTCCATGTACACCAAAAAAGAAAAGTTACCTTCCAAAAATTTCCTTCCAACTGTACAACAAGACACAAAATTCCTTTAAAGTACACCAAAAGATGAAAAGTTCCTTCCAATTATACAACAAGATAAGAAATGTCTTCCAAGTACACCAAAATACCAAGAGCACCTTAAAAACATTTCCTTCCAATTATGCAACAGGACAAGAAATTCCTTCCAATTATACAACAAGACAAGAAATGTCTTCCAAGTACACCAAAAGGCCAAAGGTTCCTTTAAAAAATTTCCTTCCAATTATACAAAAAAATAAATTCCTTCAAAGTACACCACAAGACCAAAATTTCCTTCCAATTATGCAACAAGACAAGCAATTCCTTCCAAGTACATGAAAATACCAAGAGTTCCTTCTATAAATTTCCTTACAATTATGTAACAAGATAAGAAATGATTTCCAATTACACAACAATACAAGAAATTCCTTCCAAGTACACCAAAAGACCAAAGGTGCCTTCCAAAACCCGTCTTCCAATTATACAACAAAACAAAATTTTTCTTCCAAATACACAACAATACAAAAGATTTATTTCCACTAAATATCGTCTTCCAATTACATAAAGTTTTCTACCAATTAGACAACAAGAAAAAAAAATCTTTTGAATGACATTAAAAAAAACAAAACCTATTTTGCATTGTTGTTTCTGTGTACATATGTCAGGATGGTGTCACATTTTTGGGAGAGAAAGAGGATGAGAATTGTGCATGTCTCATATTCCTTTCAAGAAAGAGCACATGTGTGATCTTGTTGGATAGGGATATGAGGCACACACAGTGATGAAACTCATTTTTTTTTCTCAGAAGAGAGCACATAGAGTCTTAATGAAATAGATAGAACATTTATTGTATGTCCCCTATAACTTTATGAATAAAGTGATAGAGGGAATTGGGGACAACTAGGATCTAGGGGATTAAGATTGAAAGTGATTTTGAGCATAAATATATTGTAACATCCCCAACATCCAATTGGGCTATGCTACGTAAAAAAAATTGAATTGTATACAAATAAAAACATATGCATACAGAACATCTTGCAAAACTTTATATATATATAACTTAAATCATACAAATACATTCTGAAAATGCACAGATTCATCCAGAATGATAATCAAATTATACATGCAACACACACAGGAATAACCCATAAAAATAAAGGCATACATAATAATGAAGCATGTAATTTAACACAAAATGGACACTTGTCTTGTAAAAATGTCACCAACTACGTGTAGACCTTCCAAGAACCTCCCAGCCTTAGACCACACTGCTCATCACTCTCAGCAGTGGGTCATGCCCGAGTTGGGACTAAAATCCACCTAGATAAATGGATTCCTAACCAGGATAATGTATCTCAAACAACAGGAAAGACTTTGTCACAAGTGCCAACTCAAACTAACAACCTATAGTCTCTAATTCCCGACATGCCTGTCCCACACCAAGAAGTGTGCCCCTTCTCTTCTCAATAGTCCCTCGACTGCCCCACTTTCTTTCCAGGGATTTAGCAACAGGTTGAGCAGGAAGTCTCGGAGATCTATAGTTTTATTTTACCACCTTTGGGAAATAAATTCCCAACAATTCTCTCACCTAGAGAGATTTCTCACGAGCCTGACAACCCGCCTCTTAAATATCCCATGGGCCTGAAAACCCTCTTCTTCAGTCCAGCTCCTAAGCTAACCAAGTACAGGCACATGTATAGGTACAGGTATGGTACTGGTTCAGGTATGGATACAAGTACAGGGAGGTATGGAGGACAATTGAATGAGTGAGTGAATGATGATGGAAATGATAGGAAAATGAACTAATTCCAAGTTATATGTATGCATGTTCCCAACTTGACACTTTTCATGTTGGGAGCTACTTTGGCCCACTTGTCCCCATCCTTAGAAATTAGGATAAAATAATTATCCATACTTTATACTTTAAGGAATATTGATATAATATTCATTTTTGGCTTAAGTTCCCTAGATTATCCCTTTTCCTTAACGTTTAGCCCCCCCTTTCCCTAACTAGTGGATTTTAGTCCCCCATGTTAGAAAAACAGGACCGCGGAGCAATAAAAATAAAACAAATGAAAAAACAAAACAAAAAAGACACACAATACAAGAGAGACACAGATTTACGTGGTTCACCCAGTGTGGGCTACGTCCACCAGAGAAATTGCCAGGTCCTTCCTTTATTATTATCAAGCAAATGAAGGGATACAACCTATAGAAAAATCTGTTGTAACTTCCTCTTCTTTCTCTCACAGTCTCCTCTCTTAAAATACAATATTCACCATCATCCATAGCTGCGATACATTTCCCTCATAAAAGGGGGTTGCCTTCTAGGGAAAAAAACCATAACATAATCTCTACCGTTAGATCTGCGACCTTATAATGAACGGTCTAGATTTACAATGAAATTACAATATACCTTTACAAGGCAAATTTTGCTTCGGGGGCTTCGCCCTTGAACCCCCGCTGGGGTCCCACTTGCCCCCAGACCCCCCAGTCGGGGGGATGGGCCCCCCAGACCCCACAGAGGGGGTACCCCCCCTCTGCACTCTCCCACGTGGAAGAGTGTACATACTTCTGGGGTGTAAATACTTCATGGGGTATAAGCAAAGCTGAAAGTAAAAGACCTATAAATCAGGAAGATAATCAGGCTCCACAACCAATAATCTCCCACTTAGAGACTGATCTCAACAAATCCACCGCTGTTGTATATGTTGGACTCTGAACCTTCTTGGACCTGGAAAATTTCTCATCTTCATGTTCATTCTTGAAGACCAACTGAAACTGAGCAAGAACTCAGTTTCTCCCTGGTTACTCCCTTTGTTAACATGTCTGCAGGATTCTGGCTAGTGTGTATCTTTTACATCTTCAATTGTCCATCTTCCAAGGCAGATCATATGAAGTGGTACATCAACTATATATGCTTAGTCTTTGAATGGAAGGATGAGTTCTTTGCAAGGTGAATGCCACTCTGACTGTCACAGTACAACCTGTTGTTCTCCTTCTTCTTTCCCAAATCCTCCATAAACCTTTGTAACCAAATCATCTCTTTACTAGCCTCTATAGCAGCAACATACTCTGCCTCTGTTGTTGAAAGTGAAACAACCTTTTCCAATTTCGAAATCCAACTTACTGTTGTTCCACCTATAGTAAAAACATACCCTGTGGTGCTCCTCCTGTTGTCTTTATCACCTGCCATATCTGAATCAACATATCCCTGTAGAAAAGTGTCTGAACCTCCAAAACATAATGCATGTGTAGTAGTACCTCTCAA
>ML793949.1:405043-422005 GCA_009831015.1 Picea engelmannii
TCTTGGATACTGGAGCTGCTCCAGGCATCAAATTTATTGATAAATCAATGTCTCTTTTAGGGGGTAATCTTGGTATTTCCTTAAACACATCTTCAAATTCTTTTAGGACTGCATAATCTTCAATATTTGACACCTTATCTTTAGGTGTCTCTTCCATATGTGGTACAAATATTTGACACCCTTTTTTGTAACATTTATTTAGCTACAATGCTGAAATTTCTATAATGGTTACTACCCTAGGAATTCCCTGCATTGCCCTTAGGTTCCCTTCCTCATCCAAGAAAGGAAATGACTTTTTATGATAGTCTAGTATAGCATGATGTTGGTCCAACCAATCCATACAAATTAGATATTCATAGGAACCTAAAGGAAATATGTTCAAATATGCCCTTGTGTTCATTCCATTCTGGTAGTGAGCTGCACTAACCAAGATTTTCCATACTTGCTTCTTGGAAAATGCAAACTTTCCACCATCTTAGGATCTATATAACTATGACTAGCTCCTGAATCAATTAAAATAACAATGGTTTGGTTGTTGATCATACCTTCCACTTCAATCATATGTGGTTGATACTATACTTTCTTGTTTTATAGGGATGCATATATCCATGGTACATTTATGGCCATGTCTTCCATTGTTTCATCTTGATGTACATAGTGAACAATCCTCACTTTTTCACCTCTGTGTGGGAAATCTCTAAACATATGATCTCCCTTACAACCCCAACATTAAATAGGTGGCTACCTTGGCCTTTCCCCCCCTATCTCAATCATTTTGGGTTCTCTAGAAGTTGGTTGTCCCTGAAGATTATTTTTGAAGAATGGTGGCTTAGCCCCCTTCTTCCTCTCATCCATCTTGAGTTTCTTCTTGTCTTCCCAAGATTTTTGGAAAGTTGGCCTTGACTTTTGTTGATCATATAGGAAATTATCTCACCTTATGGTATCCTCTAATGTTTTGGGATCATCATATTGTATTTTGTCACTGATAAATGATGGCATTCCACTCAAATACCTTTGAATCTTAACTACCTCATCCTTGATGAAAGAAACATACTTCAACAGTTCTAAAAACCTTATTTCATATTCATATATGGTCATACTCCGAAGCTTGAGTTCAAAGAACTCTTTCATTTTCTTTTCATGGTATCTCTTAGTCAAGTATTTATTTTCAAAATACTTCTTGAATTCCCTCCAAGTAACACTTTTCTCTTTAATGTGTTGCACCTGCAAAAGCCAATCCCACCACATGGATTCCTTTCTCTTTATTTGATAGATTGCAATTGTTCCTTCTGCATGAGAAAAATAATTATGCAACTGAAAATACTTTCTCATGCCCAACAACCATGTCTCTGCATCTTCATCCTTCTTGTGCTCACCATCAAATGTATGAGGTTTTATTTTTTTCATTTCTCATCTTATCGCATCCACCCCATACCTCTTATGCTTCCTGACAGGGGATGCACTTGAGTTGATGTGTGCTCTCTTATTGGAATGTGTTACGAGGAAAATCTCTCTATGGATAGGGTTAAACCACTACAGACAGAAATGAATTTAGAAATAAAATCTAATCTCAAGCATGTTTTATAAGGAAATACGCTAACAAGACAAGATAAGAGGCCTACCTCATCTAGATGTTCGATGAATTCCACCATTGAGCACTTGACCCAAAACAATATTCCTGCAACTAGTCCTCAAAAACCAAACAATGTAAGCACATGGTGATGATATATGATGTTAGCACATTCAATAGCATAATCCATCAACATTCATAAAAAATACTCCCATGGAATATTAATTCAAATATTTGCAAGATATTAATTAGACGAGAAAAGAGTATTTCTATTAAGATATAATCCACAAAAGTGAATGAGTTACAAACTTCCATGTCAGTACAGTTTGGAACCAAGAAACTAAGTTCCTTCCAGTTGGGCCTCCACCACTTCAATCCTCCACCAAAGGCAAGCCCATATAAGAGAGACATTGAAGTTCTCAATCAATAAGGGAAGAGCTTGGGGGATGAAGAATGTGTTTAGACTTAAAGGACAAAGGGATGCAAACTCAATGTGAAGTGAATAATTTCTCCAGAGTAACTTTTCTCTCAAAGAGTAAATATTTCTCCTCTTTTCCATAGCTCGAATTTGGCCCATTTATATCCTTCAAGTGGAACAAAAGGGTCAAGTCAGAACATTTCCAGTATATGGAAGTCCCAGGATCATTGATCTCGTGACGTGACATGAAACTTGACACCATTTTTAAATTTTGGGCACATTTCCCTATGTACACGGGTTGTAGTGGTGCAACCTGCATATACACATGTTGTAATATAGGTAGGGCATGTATATGTGGAAAAATTATGTTTTTATCTATGGAATTTGCAAAACAGGACTTCAAGTCTACATAGGGAAATGGAAAAAGGCCCTCTATGCAAGATTGCATAGGGTGAGGAAAATCTTGCTATAACAGATGCCCTCTAATGTGTGAGGTTAGAGGAGTATATGCGATGGCTAAAATACATTATAAGATCCATAAGTGGAGTAATGGGGACCCAACTGGAAGAACTAGTTTCTCATTACAATCTGTACTGACTTTTCATACATGCCTGCCAATTTGAATTACACTGCAGATCCATATGAAAATATAACAAACAACTTTCCATGGCCATGAATAGGAAAATACAAATGTGGTTACATGCGAAAGGTTGTCATAGTCACGAACAAGGCCTAGTAAAACCAATCTCAAAATAAATCTAAAAATGTCCGTATACAATAGAGTACAATCTAATCTCCCATGATCATTGAATTAACATAGGTACTGGTCCAATGAAAAGGTAGCAACAACTCAAGAAAGTTGCAACTACAAACTGATGTCTTCAAGTATTATACACAATCCACCAAAGGTGCAATTCTACATCATGTGAATAAAGGAGTTGAGGTCAAAAACAATGAAACTTCGTTTGATTACTGGTCATTGAGCTATACCATTAACAAACACAAGACAACCTACCGATGATGAAAGTAGGTATCAAGGCACTGAGTACATTCTTACAAGTGTGAATAAAGGATTTGGGGTCGAACACTTGAAGAATCCATCGATCACAAGACATTGATGTATTCTCAACTGTTGATAGCGAGAGAACCAACCACTAATTCCTGCAATCCTCTAGCTATTCATAGGACTCTAGGTCTCGTCTTCAGAATAGATGAGCTGAATTCGATGGAAGGAGACTCGCTTAAAGGAGAGAATTAAGGAATCTTTCATCATTCAGAACAAGGTACAAAGAAGGAGATTGATGATTTGGAGGAAATTGGATGAAGAAAATGTTCATGAACCAATGACCCTATGTGCCTTTTGCGTGTGATAGGTGCAAGCGGTACATGAAAAATACCCTCTGAATAACATCCAATAAGGAAAATTTATGACAAAGGAGAGGAAACCACCAATAAGGCTAATGGAATCCAAGACACTGCAAAAATCCCAATGTGTGAATAGATGTCTTGTCATCGAACACAAGGGAAACCACCCAATCAATGACCAATGATGAAATGTTGATTGTTGGGTTCAAGGTTACCTACCAATGAGGAAAGTAGGACCAGGGTGTGTAATATGACTACAACTTCATGTGATTATGAGACTGACTGAGGGTATGGCCGACATGCAAAGTCAAGAATTTTGAGGAATGCCTGACACAGGTTGATAGAAATCCTTTGAACAAGAGCATGAGACATATGGAAGACTCTGGTAGCATAGACTCAATGATGAAACCATGATATGCAGAAGGAATCAATCAAACTCTCCATAGGGACTGGAAGAGTAACCAGTCGAAGGAGTAAACACTTTGTAACGAGCTCAGATTCCTAAGGCCATTCAAAGCCCAAATTTATTATGAAAAATGGACTCAAAATATTTGTGCTCTATTCAAAGGCGACATGACTTCTACCAATATAGGATAATACTCCCTTCCTGCCCGTCGCATTTTGTTTTTTCATAGTCAAATGAATGCTATGATACAGAGTATGAAACAAGTGTCGCAATTAAGTAAAACTAGTTCCAGCAGTGGAACATACCTATGCTCAATGAAAGGAGGTGCATGCGGGAGATGGACACTCAGGGGAATGTTCCCTTTTAGGTATAGGGTGTCAATATGCGAAGGAAATAAACAAGGCTCTGCTTGGTTGAGGATGAAAAAACTTCTAAGGAAAATGGTTTATAATGCAAAGAGAGAACCGACAATAGGCTCAATATTGCAAGCAAGGGCATGAGATGCAATCACAACTTAATGCCAAAAAATGTTGTTTTTCATAATCATAGTCTACCTGGTTTGAAAAAGGGATAAAATTGTACCAAATAGATGTCCTTTTGAATCCAATTTACGAGTGTGAAAGAGACAAGTTCACTTGACAATATTTTTGTTTTTTGAAAACGAGTCGGAAAAGATCTTAAATCAAACTCGCTTAGGAGTCCTCTAGGTATAGATCACCATGTTTATGAGTGAGAAATGAGGTTCAACATAAAGTCATGTATTATCTATAAGGGACTCTCATTCCTACGGAAAAAGATATCTCCATGGGCACTGAATGAAGTAGAGGATCTAACTAGGGTATCCATGTTTGGTAAGTTTCTACCATTTGACAACGACATGTCTAGTAGCAGATAGAAAGTTCTGTGTCACTAAAAAATGGCTTCGTACCTAAGGCATGAGTGAAAATTATAGGGCGATGCAAGTGTGCATGATGGACTGGATACCTATCCTATATTGATTAGAATCTAGACCAGGGGTCAAAATTTAGCCCAAAAAACAAAGTGTTCAGAATCGCTTCAAAACAGACAGATGCGTAGGGATCGTCCTCACAAACCTAACTAAATTCGAATGGATTCAAACTGACATCGGATGAGTGAGATATTGTGATTTGTTCATTTTTCCAAACAGGCAAAATTTTGCTGACTCTACAGTCCGTACAAGCTGACGTGGCAGAGTATGGCCTCACACGTGGCAGGTGACATGTCAGTCATGATGTGGAAAGTGTTGATTTGTCAAAGATGACGTGGAAATCATTTATCTGGCAGATGAATGGGAAAATCATTTTAGGACATGTGGCATCTTGTTGGCAAATGGCATGGTGCCACGTGGCCCAAGCGTGGGCTGCCACGTGGCACCATGGTTTTGGTGTAAAAGTTATTTTGGAGTCTGTGGGGATCGAACCCTGGACCTCCCACATGAATGGAGTGTCTTGGAAAAGGCCACACAACCGTTGCACCCACACAATAGTTCTTAACATATAATGTTTTGAATTTTATTTAAATTCGAATGTGGTGTAGTATGGCGCGGGGTTCAGGTTGGGGCTTAGCCCCAACCCTTGGTCGTATATGCCATACCATAGGACCCTACCACATGGGTTTGCATGGGATTTAAACCATAAACAGATCTCTCCCACATGTGCTTGACACTTTTCATTTGTTTGACCATTGCAATGGGTACCCTATATTGGCGCTAGGACGTGGCCATATGGCCCCCCATGCAGCCAACACCTCCGCCCAAAAAGGCTCTAAGTTCGCTAATGGTGCAAAAAACTTGAGAGTTTTGTGGAAACGACACGTGTGTTGGGTTTAGGCACGGGAAACTCCCAGAAGCCAGGTTACTCACACAGGAGGTGCGAATTGGCGAACCAGAGACAACAAGCTTGAAGGAGAAACTTGCAGGAGGTCTATCTTCTTCATTTTTTTGCCAAATGAGGTGCCGAAAAAGCCCAGCTAGGGGTTTTTGGACGTTCTAAATCCATTGGTATAGGTTTAAAAGGAATTTTGAGACTTCTATTGCAAGATTCTCTATAGGGAAGTTTCAAAGAACTCCAAGGAGCCCAGGGCCACCAATGAAGGAGGCCATGCCTAGGGGAGCCAAAGTCCATTTTCAATGACTGAATAGTCATTCTTGACTAATTGACATTCTATGAACTCATTGGGACAGGTTGCAAAGGAATTTGAGGACCTTTATAGGTGTTTTAGCCACAAGGAATCTCAAGGAAGCTCAAGGCCACCAGTAGAAGAGGTCATGCCCAGATGAGCCATGGTCTATTTTCAGAGATCTAATAGTCATTTTGGGGTTTTTATGTATTCTGAACCCAATGGTATAGTCAATAAATCCATTGGAGTTGAGAAGTAGCTTGTAAAATAATTTTAGACAAACTAATCTCAGAAAGCCTAGTCCATTGATGGAGGCTCGAGGAGATGTAGCCAAGTTGGGGGTGAAATCCTTTATCATGTTATTGTTGTGAGTTTGTTGGTTATTATTTGCTGCAATTTATGTTTGTTGTTTTATTCTTTAAACGACATATTTAACCTTTTAAAAACCTCACACATAAACATCTAAAAGGATCCTAAACTTGACACATAAATCCTCTTTCACAACTAAGTCATTGAGTAAGGTCCTAAAGTTTATTTTAATGGAATAGAGGGTCCTTGCATATAAAAATAAGTCAGACCCCTATTTTCAGATCATATATGACAGGTAGAAAAAATACCTGTCTTAAGTTACAAATGGTCAACATAACGCTGAAAAATGAAAGAACATATGGACAAAACTACAAAAACCAACTCAATCCACTTTGGTATTAGTCCATTAGGATAAAATATTATTCGAAACTATGAAAAGTGGCTAAAAATTTTCTATAAATGGTAAAAAAAAAATGAAATTTACCATACCATTTTACTTTTTTACCCAAATAGTGGATTTTGGACCAAATTACCTCCGATCTTAAACTGGTAATTGTGGGAGCTATAAGTGATGGAATCAACAACCGTCTGGACTACGTAATTCCTATTCCCCTCTTCTTTCTTTCTAGTGGATTACATTTTGTATCTAGGTTTGAATTTTTAAGTTATTTAGGGCGCAAATTAGAAGTTTAGGTGTATGCGAGCTACCATTAATCGAGTCGCATATACGCATGATTATACACGGATTTCTAAAAGACAACCAGTGTATACTCAGCTCTGTACGCAACTGTGAATATTGTAGACCACGTATATGTCTGTAAACAATGTTTTTGATGATTGCTAACTCAAGAAGTGATGTTTCTCTTGCAGTATGGTGCTAGAGTGGAGGGAAAGGGAACATGAGGAGGTAGATGTTGTTGTGGAAAGAGATCTAGAGGCCCAAATGACCTTCAAAATATGCGGGTTGTATAAGTTTTGGGAACTCAAAGGGATGAGGGCCCAAGTGAGGTTTCTACAGTTGCTCGTGGATTAATGGGATCTAGATAGTGAGAGCTTCAACCATGATTTGAAACCATTAAGGATTGAAGTCAAGGATATTTATTTCTTGACAGGGTTGTCGCGTTAGGGTGAGGTAGTCAACTTCAAAGCCCAGGGAGTTGGGAGCGGTATGAATATATAATAATACATAGACACTCACTGCATTGCAGGGACCAAGAAGGTTGGGAGTCAACTCCCCATCCGAGCGATAAATAATCTAAGCCTCAATATTGTGTTTCTCATTTTGAACCAAATCATAGGATCAACTTTGTTGCACCAAGCATTGAGGTCAATTATGTTCTAATCCATAGATTGATTGAGACCCATGGTGTATGACTGGTGCACCTCACTACTAGATAACATGAAGAGCCAGTTGACAGAATGAAAATAGGGTGGAAAAAAGAAACTCTGGGTTCACATTTATCTTGTGTAGATTTTTCTTCGAGTGGGTTCTAGGTTTGGGACCTAGAGTGGAGATCATTCCACATGGACCTCGTGATCCATTGATGGCACGATGGATCGAGGTGATGAGATGACAGGGGGGAGGTAGGGTGCCCACACCCTACAACGATGATTTCTTTTACTGGTGGAGATGGCAGGTAATTCCTCTGGATGACTACCCCTATGCATGGATTGACTTTAGAGGGGACCTTGACATGCCATTACCACCAGGGACCTCCTACGGGGACATAGGTATGTCAAAGTTTTTTAAATATTTCATTTATTTTGTATATTTTTGTATAGGAAAACAAAAATATTTGTGGATGATATTTAAGTACTAATTAGACACGTATGTGATGAAAACGTAGGTTCACAATGACCGTACTGGCTTCCACAACATCGTCGGAGGAACCGGGGAGATGACGCGGCGGGACGAAAAGAAGAGAGAGTCCTTCAAAACGTGCAGGGTTCAGGTGGAAGATCTGTTGGAGGCTATGCAGCGGAAGGGGGTAGGTGTGCCCAGAGCTTGGGTGTGACTCTTTTGGTGTCTCGTAAATGTCGTAGTTTGTTATCATGACACACATCCGGTGCCACATGCGTAGATGCCATGGATTTTGTATTATCATATGTATATGTGTATTGAGGGTGTTAGCCCCATTTTGTACTATAAACATCATATTTTTTGAAATATATATAAAAACATGGTTCTTCGTCTTTACTTATGTTACAATGCATACATTGATGAGAATGTTTTCTTTGCTTTATTTATGTGACAAATGCCAATAAAAAATGAAATTGGCATATGCATCGGATACATAATTATAACTCCTAGGTATGTGAAGATAAGTAATAAAATCAAATTGTCATTCTAAAAGGCGTACTCATACGAATTGTCAGAGTAATGTAGGTTCACACACATGGTAACTATCATTCAATTAACATACTACTAATTGGGAATACGAGCGAATATCGAAAGAATGAATACCATGTGAAATGACATCGGGAAAAAGTTATATAACAACGCTATATTCGACCACATTATTCGTGGATGGCCCTAGGAATACGCCACCTGAAGACACCAGTATACCCTCGGGTGAGTAAATAACCCAAGTGGCATAAGCCAAGTTCTATGTATGACGAATGGATCCTTCTACGAATCCTAAGTATACCGAAGACTGCATTGACATCTGCCAACCGAGGGAAAACTTGATAAGCAAGATGAAGACAAAAATAAAGGGAAAATATACATACACTAAATTACATTAGTATACAAAGAGTTACGTCGAATCCTGGGGCTCAAGCATAATATATTTTCAAGTAGAGCTCATTCCTGGACTCGTCCAACATGTTCCCTTCATAATATTCTAATTCATAGGCTCCTTTTTCTAAGACACGTCGCACGATATAGGGACCGTGCCACATGGGTTTGAATCTTCCTACCCCCAATGGTTCTTTGGCTTGATCATATAAAGGGACCAAATCACCCTCAAGGTACAACCAAAGATAGAAAAACGTATTGTATTGGACATTAACACGTATTTTATTCACTTCGATAGTCGTAGAGGCGTCTCGACGTTGCTCGTCAAGGCTCTGTAGGTGGACGAGGCATCATTCGAGATCAGAAGTGTCAGGTAGGAGAGAAACTACCAATCAAGGAGAAGGGATATCACATTCAATAAATAATATCGACTCCACGATGTGTACTAAATGGAAAGGATAAAATATGGTGGCAGTATTGACTGAGGTTTGATATGCCCAAGGTGTGGGATATAGCATGATATGCCAGTCATATTTTATCTGGCTGACAATTTTCTGCAAAATGGTCTTGAGAGAATTGTTTACGGCCACTACCTATCCATTTTCCTAGGGTTAGTAAGGGGAAGAATGACCATGTTTAAACCACAGTTCGGATGCTAGCTCTTCCATCATTTCATTCTGAAAGTGACTTCCATGATCGATGACAATCTCACTCGGGATTCCAAATTTGGGGTTAATTTGATTGAATACAAAGAAGGAGACACTCTTCCTGTCAAATTTAAATGTAGGGATGGCCTCGAACCACTTATTAAAGTAGTGTACTACTACGATAATGTGTTGATTCCTGCTAGCTGAAGTTGGGTTGCAATCCACAAAGTCCACCCCCCACTTGGTGAAGGGACCAATGGTAATGACTGGATGGAGAGGGACTGGATGCGAGCACATTTTATGAGTGAACACCTAGAAGGGGTGACACTTCTTAACTGCTTCAACGAAATATTTAAATATACACAACCAAAAATAAGAGGCTCACAAAATTTTTTGGGTTGTCTCAATCCTGGATAGATGACCACCATAAGCCCCACTGTGGTAATCATTTAGAACTAGCTCGACTTCTTCATGAGTTAAACAACAACGCAAGATATTGTCTACTCCTTGTCAATAGAAAGTGTGACCGACGATAAGGTAACTCTTAGCTTGGTATTGTATACGTCGTCGATCATCTCGCGAGATATGCTGAGGGAAATTCAACGTTTGAATATAGAGAACAATGTCTCCATACCAGGGGTCAGACGATGAGACAAGTAAAATATGTTCATCCACAAAATAATCAACATGAATAACATCCTCGTCTAATCATGGTATGTCGAATATTAACTCTGCAAAGACTAGTGATTTCTTGGATTTCACAGAAGCGAAATCGAGATCGAATTCTTATAAAATGACAATCCATTTATTGAATTTTCCCCCTATGATACACTTGGTAAGGATGTATTGAAATGGATTGACATCGACAACCATATTAGTTTTTCAAAGAAGCATATAATGGCGTAATCGTTGGACTTCATGAACGACAGCCAAAGCTATCTTTTCAACGTGAGAATATTTGAGTTCAGGATGGACTAAGTTTCGACTAAGATAGTAAATGATGTGCTCGTGGAGCTCATCATCCTCCTAAACAAAAACCATACCAATCGTCTCTCCGGACATGGTGAAATAAATCAATTAATCTCTACTATAGTCAGGAGAGTTCAACAGAGGCGTCGATATCAAGGATTTCTTCAATGCATCAAAGGATTCCTGGGCTCGCTCATCCCAGATAAAAGGGGTGTCCTTCTTCAAAAGATGCATTAAACCCTTAGTAATATTTCCATAGTTTACTATAAACCGACATAAAAAATTATCTTTCCCCTGTAAACCTTGAAGTTGTCGAATAGTGCGCGGGGGAGGCAATCGAATTATTGCCTCAACCTTTAACATATCTACCATGATCCTAGTCTCAGAAAATAAAAATCCTAGAAGATGTCCAGACCTAATGCAAAAGATGCATTTATGAGGGTTCAATCAGATGCGATAATGACGACATATTTAAAAAACTAGTCGAAGGTGCTTAGGGTGATCCACTCTCTTACGAGAGTGAGCAACAAGATCATCAAGATAAGCTTCGACTATATGCTTAAGATCGTGGAATGTGAAGGTCATAACATGTTGGAATGTTTCTCCGACGTTTTTAAGGCCAAAAGGCATCTTCCAATATGTGAAAGTACCCCAAGGACAAATAAATGTCATATTATGTTGATCCTTGGGTTTAATCTGAATTTGGTTATACCCTGAAAATCCATCCATGAAATAAAAAAAAATGTCTTCCCACACACTCATCGATGATCTGATCGATGAATGGTGTCAGGAAGTTGTCCTTAGGATAGGCTTTGTTCAGGTCACAAAAATACATGCATGCATGGATGGTTCCTTGCTTCTTATTCACAGGAACATGATTGGATACCCATTCAGTCAAGGGAACCGGGTAGATGAAGCCAACATTAAGAAGTTTCTCTACCACTGCCTTAATAGCAGGGGCCTTCCGGGGATTGACAGCTCTAAGACGTTGTTGAACAGGCTTAGAATCTAGGTAAGTTTTAATCTCATGTTCGACAATTCAAAAGGTTTATCCCTGACATCTCTTCATATGACCAAGCGAATACATCTCAGAATTCCTTGAAGAGTTCGATGTAGATCATTATTTCTTCTGGTGAACAATCCACACCAATGTGTACATTTTCAATCTTTCCAGGGGTAAGATAGATATCGATCGTGACAGTAGGGGATATAATTGTCGTATTTCCTTCAGTATAAATTCTGTGCATATCAAGCGAAACTACAACGTGACCAACTATATCGCTCAAAGTAGATCGAAATTCATCTTGTTCGATTCTAGCAAGCTCTGGGAGACAATAAGAGCGATGATGCATATCATCCCAAGGTTTTTCAGAACCATTCATGGCCTCGATGATAGTTTCATCTTAGGGAAAATTTTCATTGAGGAAATCATGTGAAAAAGAACATGAAGTGGACCAAATAGGATCAAGAAAAGAATCCTCCTTGTCCGTCTGTGAGGTAGTAGGATCGGGATCGATGGATCAGTCAAGAAAAAATTGATACGCTATCTCTACTACCGATAGTGGCATGGGAATTCCATCATGTGACTGACCTTCACAAGATGCAAACGAGGAAGGTAGGGTCCAAGGATCGTTAAAATAGGAAGTGCGGAA
Organism: Picea engelmannii; assembly: GCA_009831015.1. Classification (NCBI taxonomy): domain Eukaryota; kingdom Viridiplantae; phylum Streptophyta; class Pinopsida; order Pinales; family Pinaceae; genus Picea; species Picea engelmannii. The sequence continues at coordinate 417,256 of ML793949.1, forward strand.
AGGAACAGACCTCTCTGACGAAACAGGAATTTTGGACATAGCGTAAATATGGTGAAACGGTGCCATGAAGTCAAAGGTACCCATAAGGTATGAATACATTCTAACACTAATGTTCTCAGTTTCTTACTGAGAATTATCGACCACGGGGATCGACATTCCAATAGATGCACTGGGGCTATCATACACAAAGGAAAATTGGTCTATCGTCACTATCTTCTTATCGTGAGGAAAGCAAAGAGTACGGAAGACGTATGATACGATGACAGTCATAGCATAAGTCCAATTGTGTCCTAGTAACAAGTTATAATTGAGGGGTGCATCAACCACCTCAACATCCACCTCTACCTTCTTCCCACCTAACTGGACTGGAAAGGAAAGAATAATACCATGATGGTGGAAGTAACGATTGTCAAAAGAAGTCAATATGGTCAGAGACTGTGAGAGAGTGAGAGAGCCAAGATCTTTCAAACAAACCAAGGATATCGCACATGCTGCAACACCTTCATCAACAATAGTACGTTTGATTGTATACTTCGAGTAACCCATGTGGATTTGGAATGCCACATGGTAAGGCAAGCGAGGCTTCACATTTGTGACATCAAAATTGATAACTTTCAAGCCACGGGGATCTAGAGCTCCTAACATAGATAGAAAGACATTCCTCTATTAAGGACATGTCTGGAGTACCTCCAGAACCAACATTGAAAAAGGGGTTTTACCCAGGTCCTCAACAATAGAGTGATTTTGGGTAGCTCTAGCATTAGGATTGTGGGTTGAGTTCTTGAGTAATCCTTTCTGAATACGAGGCGGTGGCTCTAGTGTTTCGATCTACAAGGACGTCTCTGATGGAGGAGGAGACTCTAGGCTAGGTACAGTTTGTGGATAACTGTAATCGCGAGATCGGGTCGCTACATTAACCTAACAATTGACCATATTGATGCACAAATGGTCACCGTCTTGTGCCAGTCAGTTTTGACTCCCACTCACCATGCTTATGACATTTGAGGATATCAAGGCCATGTGATGGTTATGTGGAAAAGGATTTGTCATCAAGGCAGGCGGTAGAGATAAGAGCCTCACATCTTCCACAAGTTTGGGGCATAAATGAGTAAGGTGATCGTCTGTACAAAACTTACAGGGAAATTTTACCTTACACCTTTCTGTCTTTCCCTCACCATAATTATTATTCATCCTCTCATTATTACCATTGTCTTTGGGTTTATTATTATTCCCACCTGTATGATTATTATTACGTCCTTTCTTCTTATTCCCGCCTAGTTTTTGGTTACCATTTGGTTCAATCGACGATTGCACAGAATGTACATCCACCAACTGGGTGGGATTGGAAGACATAGACAATTTTTTCCCTCTTGCAGACTGGTTTAGAGACAACTCTTTCAAATAGTTTGTCACTGAGTTTGTGGATTTTACATTGGTGGAGCCTACATTGCCATCGGTATGAGGCCTGGGATTTTGAACAGGGTCATAGTTTGACCTCAGTGCATCAAGAAGAATCTCATGTAACATACCAGGCTGAGCATTTATAAGATATAAATGTTTGGATTTGAATATCACTTCTTCCTCATATGTAACCTCGGACGTGGCAACATCCTTTGAAATAGGAGGTTATAGAGACTTAAGGAACCACTCTAATAGGAATTCTAGGGGTAGGCAGGTCTTGATCAACCTATTCCATCTATGTCACTCCTGGATTTGATCTGATATATGAGTGGCTTTGTCCTGGCATAAGATCGACAAAATTTTTAGGCCAACATCGTAACGAACCGACAATTGGAAGTGGTTAAGGAAGACTAAAAATATATGACTAAAGGTCCTGTATACCCCCCTAGGTAGCTCGATATACCATTTTGCGACAACCCCAATGAGGGTGCGTTAAAACAATATTAACCGAATGGAATTGTCATTAAGGGAATTTGAAGATCACCATAAGTGAAAGGTGGTAACGTGATCATCGGGATCCTCGCCATTCTTGCCTTTGAATTTTGGAATTTCTGAAGGAAGCTTGGTGGGAACGGGGGGCCATGTAGGATCATGACACACATGGTCATTCATTAACTTAGACAAGTATGGCATATTGAGCATGGCCAGAAAAGAGAGACGGGGTTGCAACATCTGACCCCAAGCTCCCTGGAAAGATTGTGGTTGGGGAATTGCAGCCCATATAGGGTTCTAGTAAGGACCATGGCCCTACTCGGGATTTTAAGACCCTCCTCTAGGCCGATTCACAAGAGGTTGGTTGGGCATCATTCAAGTAGGAATGTTCTGATGAGGGTTATAAAATATTCCCCCATCTAGAGTGGACCTGAGTTGGGGGTTTCCCAAACTATGAAACTAACCTTCTACGGGTGTGAATCCATATCATAAAGGTGGATTTTTCATGCCAAAGGTGTTGGTCAGAATCAATACTGAGGAGGTGAGTGTAAAGGACATAACTTGAGTAGAATCTTGTCTGCCAGGTTGGTTACACCATCTGGAAGCAATAAGATTAGACCCAGGATTAAAAGGATGAAATCCTCCCACAGTAGGAGTCGTTTGAGGGACATGAGTGCCACAAAATGAAAATGGAGTATAAGGAGGAGTTGTGCCCCAAATTCCAATGCTATCATTAGGGCCAGCAGTTGGGATGGAGTTTGAAAACTACGATGTAAAATTTGGCATACCATAGGAAAAGAGACTAGAGGCCATAGGGATGGATTGAACCTTATAGCCCAGTGAGTGACCAAGAGACCCAAACGGGTTCATGGAAATAGGTTGAGTATTCACCATAGGATGGGAATCAGTGATAATAGGTTCCTTTGACACTAAGACCATTGTGGTTGCAGGAGTTGAACAGGTACCATTAACTATAGTAGGTGTGGGATTCGAAGGGCTCCCAGTATCTTGATGAATCGGTTCAATACTCATCCTTGTAAAATCACAATTCTAATAAGTGGAGGTGTGTGTACCATGTTTAATAAGTGTACGCCTTTTATAAGGCATAGACTCAAAATGTGATGGTAACTGTAATAAGTGGCGAGACCTGTGGGGAGGTTGTTCTGGATTCATGATGACCTAAGATTCAAGATATAAAAAAAAAATACTAAGGCAACCTAGTAATCAAAGAGAACACGAAAAATAATCAAATGGCCAATACACACACAAACAGAATAAAGTGTTTGAAAGGGACCTCCCTCTCTAAAGTAGGTATGCATCACCCAAGAGGGGCTTGAGACTCCACTGCTAAATATTGGAGGAAACAAAATCAGTTATAAGAGCCCTCGTGGGATTAACAACTAGTTGGTCAGATACTCCAGAGATGTAATCCTCCATAAAGGTTGTGTGTTGTCTAACCTTTATCTGACCTAGGGTACCTGCAGAATAACCCCTGCAAGTAAACTATGTGGTACCTAAGTCAACCAACTAAGAAACCATGGTATAACCAATGCACAAGAGAATATTCATAAGGCAGGTCCACCATATGGGCAGGGTAGAAAATTCTAAAACTTTGAAAGCACTGCCTCTCACGGAGGTAAGGGAACTAGCAAGATCTCCATATACGAATAGATCCCAAGAAATAAATCTGACGCTAAGAAGGTATCGGGGGGATATCCCTTCAACTGACCTCACACAACCTCGTGCTTAACTCCAGTGTAAGCAGAGCCTCCTGATATTACCGATTATACAATCGATTTCTCCAGTCCCTTAGTTAAAAACATATGTTGATTTAATAACCTTGGAGAAGTTTACTCACAAAATCTTATCCCAAGGCTCTAAATCTTAAGCTAGTTTGTGCACCCTAAAAAATAAAATCCTTATTAATCAATCTTAAACTATAGCGTTAATTTTAATGGCCTTGCTTACTCAAAAGGTGCGTTCGTGAAACTAGTGATGTTATGACTCAACAAGTAAAATGAATATGAATACAATGCAAAGTCCTAACTTCAATTTCTAATAAATGATATGCTCCTTAAAAATGCAATTTTTAATTCAATTCTACAATTCTAAAAAAAAATGCAATCTTTCTTTACATGCACTAAGATAAATGACATACTCGAGAGATCAAAATGCCCATCAATGTAAAATGCCTAATATTCTTGTATTTTCAATATAAGAAAAATGAAAATGCAAGGACTGAACAATAGCTTGATATAAAAACTCTATTGTGTATAGACATAGACAACCCAAGTAGGATATCAAGGAGCAAAACATCCATCCCAAGGTGAAAGGACAATCAAAATGAAAAGATGATGAGAAAGGAATCGCCCAAACATTCAACCAAAGATAGGTTTCCTGTCATTCCACACAGACTTAACAGTCACCACAAAGACCCAAGAAGACTCACCAATCATCAAAACCTACCCAGCAACCACCAAACCCACGAATCAAGAAACAAATATTGATGTACATGACTGTTGAAGGGAAAAGTGCCTATGTACGCATCTTGCAGAAGTACAATACGCGTATGTATGCGACTATCAAGCAAAAACCCGTGTATATGTGTCAAAACACAACTAGGCTAAGGAGAAGGCTAAAAGACTCTGACTTGGAGTGAATAGAGGATTTCAAGCAATGATACAACAATAAACTCAATATGAACGATAGCAATCTAAGGATAAAAACACTCCAAACCCCGAAAAAGAAGATTCTTTCCCCAGTATGGTCGCCAATTCTGTTACGAGGAAAATCTCTCTATGGTTAGGGGTAAACCACAACAGACGGAAATGACTGCAAAAATAAACTCTAATCTCAA
>ML793949.1:422105-436450 GCA_009831015.1 Picea engelmannii
TTTAGAGGGGACCTTGACATGCCATTACCACCAGGGACCTCCTACGGGGACATAGGTATGTCAAAGTTTTTTAAATATTTCATTTATTTTGTATATTTTTGTATAGGAAAACAAAAATATTTGTGGATGATATTTAAGTACTAATTAGACACGTATGTGATGAAAACGTAGGTTCACAATGACCGTACTGGCTTCCACAACATCGTCGGAGGAACCGGGGAGATGACGCGGCGGGACGAAAAGAAGAGAGAGTCCTTCAAAACGTGCAGGGTTCAGGTGGAAGATCTGTTGGAGGCTATGCAGCGGAAGGGGGTAGGTGTGCCCAGAGCTTGGGTGTGACTCTTTTGGTGTCTCGTAAATGTCGTAGTTTGTTATCATGACACACATCCGGTGCCACATGCGTAGATGCCATGGATTTTGTATTATCATATGTATATGTGTATTGAGGGTGTTAGCCCCATTTTGTACTATAAACATCATATTTTTTGAAATATATATAAAAACATGGTTCTTCGTCTTTACTTATGTTACAATGCATACATTGATGAGAATGTTTTCTTTGCTTTATTTATGTGACAAATGCCAATAAAAAATGAAATTGGCATATGCATCGGATACATAATTATAACTCCTAGGTATGTGAAGATAAGTAATAAAATCAAATTGTCATTCTAAAAGGCGTACTCATACGAATTGTCAGAGTAATGTAGGTTCACACACATGGTAACTATCATTCAATTAACATACTACTAATTGGGAATACGAGCGAATATCGAAAGAATGAATACCATGTGAAATGACATCGGGAAAAAGTTATATAACAACGCTATATTCGACCACATTATTCGTGGATGGCCCTAGGAATACGCCACCTGAAGACACCAGTATACCCTCGGGTGAGTAAATAACCCAAGTGGCATAAGCCAAGTTCTATGTATGACGAATGGATCCTTCTACGAATCCTAAGTATACCGAAGACTGCATTGACATCTGCCAACCGAGGGAAAACTTGATAAGCAAGATGAAGACAAAAATAAAGGGAAAATATACATACACTAAATTACATTAGTATACAAAGAGTTACGTCGAATCCTGGGGCTCAAGCATAATATATTTTCAAGTAGAGCTCATTCCTGGACTCGTCCAACATGTTCCCTTCATAATATTCTAATTCATAGGCTCCTTTTTCTAAGACACGTCGCACGATATAGGGACCGTGCCACATGGGTTTGAATCTTCCTACCCCCAATGGTTCTTTGGCTTGATCATATAAAGGGACCAAATCACCCTCAAGGTACAACCAAAGATAGAAAAACGTATTGTATTGGACATTAACACGTATTTTATTCACTTCGATAGTCGTAGAGGCGTCTCGACGTTGCTCGTCAAGGCTCTGTAGGTGGACGAGGCATCATTCGAGATCAGAAGTGTCAGGTAGGAGAGAAACTACCAATCAAGGAGAAGGGATATCACATTCAATAAATAATATCGACTCCACGATGTGTACTAAATGGAAAGGATAAAATATGGTGGCAGTATTGACTGAGGTTTGATATGCCCAAGGTGTGGGATATAGCATGATATGCCAGTCATATTTTATCTGGCTGACAATTTTCTGCAAAATGGTCTTGAGAGAATTGTTTACGGCCACTACCTATCCATTTTCCTAGGGTTAGTAAGGGGAAGAATGACCATGTTTAAACCACAGTTCGGATGCTAGCTCTTCCATCATTTCATTCTGAAAGTGACTTCCATGATCGATGACAATCTCACTCGGGATTCCAAATTTGGGGTTAATTTGATTGAATACAAAGAAGGAGACACTCTTCCTGTCAAATTTAAATGTAGGGATGGCCTCGAACCACTTATTAAAGTAGTGTACTACTACGATAATGTGTTGATTCCTGCTAGCTGAAGTTGGGTTGCAATCCACAAAGTCCACCCCCCACTTGGTGAAGGGACCAATGGTAATGACTGGATGGAGAGGGACTGGATGCGAGCACATTTTATGAGTGAACACCTAGAAGGGGTGACACTTCTTAACTGCTTCAACGAAATATTTAAATATACACAACCAAAAATAAGAGGCTCACAAAATTTTTTGGGTTGTCTCAATCCTGGATAGATGACCACCATAAGCCCCACTGTGGTAATCATTTAGAACTAGCTCGACTTCTTCATGAGTTAAACAACAACGCAAGATATTGTCTACTCCTTGTCAATAGAAAGTGTGACCGACGATAAGGTAACTCTTAGCTTGGTATTGTATACGTCGTCGATCATCTCGCGAGATATGCTGAGGGAAATTCAACGTTTGAATATAGAGAACAATGTCTCCATACCAGGGGTCAGACGATGAGACAAGTAAAATATGTTCATCCACAAAATAATCAACATGAATAACATCCTCGTCTAATCATGGTATGTCGAATATTAACTCTGCAAAGACTAGTGATTTCTTGGATTTCACAGAAGCGAAATCGAGATCGAATTCTTATAAAATGACAATCCATTTATTGAATTTTCCCCCTATGATACACTTGGTAAGGATGTATTGAAATGGATTGACATCGACAACCATATTAGTTTTTCAAAGAAGCATATAATGGCGTAATCGTTGGACTTCATGAACGACAGCCAAAGCTATCTTTTCAACGTGAGAATATTTGAGTTCAGGATGGACTAAGTTTCGACTAAGATAGTAAATGATGTGCTCGTGGAGCTCATCATCCTCCTAAACAAAAACCATACCAATCGTCTCTCCGGACATGGTGAAATAAATCAATTAATCTCTACTATAGTCAGGAGAGTTCAACAGAGGCGTCGATATCAAGGATTTCTTCAATGCATCAAAGGATTCCTGGGCTCGCTCATCCCAGATAAAAGGGGTGTCCTTCTTCAAAAGATGCATTAAACCCTTAGTAATATTTCCATAGTTTACTATAAACCGACATAAAAAATTATCTTTCCCCTGTAAACCTTGAAGTTGTCGAATAGTGCGCGGGGGAGGCAATCGAATTATTGCCTCAACCTTTAACATATCTACCATGATCCTAGTCTCAGAAAATAAAAATCCTAGAAGATGTCCAGACCTAATGCAAAAGATGCATTTATGAGGGTTCAATCAGATGCGATAATGACGACATATTTAAAAAACTAGTCGAAGGTGCTTAGGGTGATCCACTCTCTTACGAGAGTGAGCAACAAGATCATCAAGATAAGCTTCGACTATATGCTTAAGATCGTGGAATGTGAAGGTCATAACATGTTGGAATGTTTCTCCGACGTTTTTAAGGCCAAAAGGCATCTTCCAATATGTGAAAGTACCCCAAGGACAAATAAATGTCATATTATGTTGATCCTTGGGTTTAATCTGAATTTGGTTATACCCTGAAAATCCATCCATGAAATAAAAAAAAATGTCTTCCCACACACTCATCGATGATCTGATCGATGAATGGTGTCAGGAAGTTGTCCTTAGGATAGGCTTTGTTCAGGTCACAAAAATACATGCATGCATGGATGGTTCCTTGCTTCTTATTCACAGGAACATGATTGGATACCCATTCAGTCAAGGGAACCGGGTAGATGAAGCCAACATTAAGAAGTTTCTCTACCACTGCCTTAATAGCAGGGGCCTTCCGGGGATTGACAGCTCTAAGACGTTGTTGAACAGGCTTAGAATCTAGGTAAGTTTTAATCTCATGTTCGACAATTCAAAAGGTTTATCCCTGACATCTCTTCATATGACCAAGCGAATACATCTCAGAATTCCTTGAAGAGTTCGATGTAGATCATTATTTCTTCTGGTGAACAATCCACACCAATGTGTACATTTTCAATCTTTCCAGGGGTAAGATAGATATCGATCGTGACAGTAGGGGATATAATTGTCGTATTTCCTTCAGTATAAATTCTGTGCATATCAAGCGAAACTACAACGTGACCAACTATATCGCTCAAAGTAGATCGAAATTCATCTTGTTCGATTCTAGCAAGCTCTGGGAGACAATAAGAGCGATGATGCATATCATCCCAAGGTTTTTCAGAACCATTCATGGCCTCGATGATAGTTTCATCTTAGGGAAAATTTTCATTGAGGAAATCATGTGAAAAAGAACATGAAGTGGACCAAATAGGATCAAGAAAAGAATCCTCCTTGTCCGTCTGTGAGGTAGTAGGATCGGGATCGATGGATCAGTCAAGAAAAAATTGATACGCTATCTCTACTACCGATAGTGGCATGGGAATTCCATCATGTGACTGACCTTCACAAGATGCAAACGAGGAAGGTAGGGTCCAAGGATCGTTAAAATAGGAAGTGCGGAAAGGAACAGACCTCTCTGACGAAACAGGAATTTTGGACATAGCGTAAATATGGTGAAACGGTGCCATGAAGTCAAAGGTACCCATAAGGTATGAATACATTCTAACACTAATGTTCTCAGTTTCTTACTGAGAATTATCGACCACGGGGATCGACATTCCAATAGATGCACTGGGGCTATCATACACAAAGGAAAATTGGTCTATCGTCACTATCTTCTTATCGTGAGGAAAGCAAAGAGTACGGAAGACGTATGATACGATGACAGTCATAGCATAAGTCCAATTGTGTCCTAGTAACAAGTTATAATTGAGGGGTGCATCAACCACCTCAACATCCACCTCTACCTTCTTCCCACCTAACTGGACTGGAAAGGAAAGAATAATACCATGATGGTGGAAGTAACGATTGTCAAAAGAAGTCAATATGGTCAGAGACTGTGAGAGAGTGAGAGAGCCAAGATCTTTCAAACAAACCAAGGATATCGCACATGCTGCAACACCTTCATCAACAATAGTACGTTTGATTGTATACTTCGAGTAACCCATGTGGATTTGGAATGCCACATGGTAAGGCAAGCGAGGCTTCACATTTGTGACATCAAAATTGATAACTTTCAAGCCACGGGGATCTAGAGCTCCTAACATAGATAGAAAGACATTCCTCTATTAAGGACATGTCTGGAGTACCTCCAGAACCAACATTGAAAAAGGGGTTTTACCCAGGTCCTCAACAATAGAGTGATTTTGGGTAGCTCTAGCATTAGGATTGTGGGTTGAGTTCTTGAGTAATCCTTTCTGAATACGAGGCGGTGGCTCTAGTGTTTCGATCTACAAGGACGTCTCTGATGGAGGAGGAGACTCTAGGCTAGGTACAGTTTGTGGATAACTGTAATCGCGAGATCGGGTCGCTACATTAACCTAACAATTGACCATATTGATGCACAAATGGTCACCGTCTTGTGCCAGTCAGTTTTGACTCCCACTCACCATGCTTATGACATTTGAGGATATCAAGGCCATGTGATGGTTATGTGGAAAAGGATTTGTCATCAAGGCAGGCGGTAGAGATAAGAGCCTCACATCTTCCACAAGTTTGGGGCATAAATGAGTAAGGTGATCGTCTGTACAAAACTTACAGGGAAATTTTACCTTACACCTTTCTGTCTTTCCCTCACCATAATTATTATTCATCCTCTCATTATTACCATTGTCTTTGGGTTTATTATTATTCCCACCTGTATGATTATTATTACGTCCTTTCTTCTTATTCCCGCCTAGTTTTTGGTTACCATTTGGTTCAATCGACGATTGCACAGAATGTACATCCACCAACTGGGTGGGATTGGAAGACATAGACAATTTTTTCCCTCTTGCAGACTGGTTTAGAGACAACTCTTTCAAATAGTTTGTCACTGAGTTTGTGGATTTTACATTGGTGGAGCCTACATTGCCATCGGTATGAGGCCTGGGATTTTGAACAGGGTCATAGTTTGACCTCAGTGCATCAAGAAGAATCTCATGTAACATACCAGGCTGAGCATTTATAAGATATAAATGTTTGGATTTGAATATCACTTCTTCCTCATATGTAACCTCGGACGTGGCAACATCCTTTGAAATAGGAGGTTATAGAGACTTAAGGAACCACTCTAATAGGAATTCTAGGGGTAGGCAGGTCTTGATCAACCTATTCCATCTATGTCACTCCTGGATTTGATCTGATATATGAGTGGCTTTGTCCTGGCATAAGATCGACAAAATTTTTAGGCCAACATCGTAACGAACCGACAATTGGAAGTGGTTAAGGAAGACTAAAAATATATGACTAAAGGTCCTGTATACCCCCCTAGGTAGCTCGATATACCATTTTGCGACAACCCCAATGAGGGTGCGTTAAAACAATATTAACCGAATGGAATTGTCATTAAGGGAATTTGAAGATCACCATAAGTGAAAGGTGGTAACGTGATCATCGGGATCCTCGCCATTCTTGCCTTTGAATTTTGGAATTTCTGAAGGAAGCTTGGTGGGAACGGGGGGCCATGTAGGATCATGACACACATGGTCATTCATTAACTTAGACAAGTATGGCATATTGAGCATGGCCAGAAAAGAGAGACGGGGTTGCAACATCTGACCCCAAGCTCCCTGGAAAGATTGTGGTTGGGGAATTGCAGCCCATATAGGGTTCTAGTAAGGACCATGGCCCTACTCGGGATTTTAAGACCCTCCTCTAGGCCGATTCACAAGAGGTTGGTTGGGCATCATTCAAGTAGGAATGTTCTGATGAGGGTTATAAAATATTCCCCCATCTAGAGTGGACCTGAGTTGGGGGTTTCCCAAACTATGAAACTAACCTTCTACGGGTGTGAATCCATATCATAAAGGTGGATTTTTCATGCCAAAGGTGTTGGTCAGAATCAATACTGAGGAGGTGAGTGTAAAGGACATAACTTGAGTAGAATCTTGTCTGCCAGGTTGGTTACACCATCTGGAAGCAATAAGATTAGACCCAGGATTAAAAGGATGAAATCCTCCCACAGTAGGAGTCGTTTGAGGGACATGAGTGCCACAAAATGAAAATGGAGTATAAGGAGGAGTTGTGCCCCAAATTCCAATGCTATCATTAGGGCCAGCAGTTGGGATGGAGTTTGAAAACTACGATGTAAAATTTGGCATACCATAGGAAAAGAGACTAGAGGCCATAGGGATGGATTGAACCTTATAGCCCAGTGAGTGACCAAGAGACCCAAACGGGTTCATGGAAATAGGTTGAGTATTCACCATAGGATGGGAATCAGTGATAATAGGTTCCTTTGACACTAAGACCATTGTGGTTGCAGGAGTTGAACAGGTACCATTAACTATAGTAGGTGTGGGATTCGAAGGGCTCCCAGTATCTTGATGAATCGGTTCAATACTCATCCTTGTAAAATCACAATTCTAATAAGTGGAGGTGTGTGTACCATGTTTAATAAGTGTACGCCTTTTATAAGGCATAGACTCAAAATGTGATGGTAACTGTAATAAGTGGCGAGACCTGTGGGGAGGTTGTTCTGGATTCATGATGACCTAAGATTCAAGATATAAAAAAAAAATACTAAGGCAACCTAGTAATCAAAGAGAACACGAAAAATAATCAAATGGCCAATACACACACAAACAGAATAAAGTGTTTGAAAGGGACCTCCCTCTCTAAAGTAGGTATGCATCACCCAAGAGGGGCTTGAGACTCCACTGCTAAATATTGGAGGAAACAAAATCAGTTATAAGAGCCCTCGTGGGATTAACAACTAGTTGGTCAGATACTCCAGAGATGTAATCCTCCATAAAGGTTGTGTGTTGTCTAACCTTTATCTGACCTAGGGTACCTGCAGAATAACCCCTGCAAGTAAACTATGTGGTACCTAAGTCAACCAACTAAGAAACCATGGTATAACCAATGCACAAGAGAATATTCATAAGGCAGGTCCACCATATGGGCAGGGTAGAAAATTCTAAAACTTTGAAAGCACTGCCTCTCACGGAGGTAAGGGAACTAGCAAGATCTCCATATACGAATAGATCCCAAGAAATAAATCTGACGCTAAGAAGGTATCGGGGGGATATCCCTTCAACTGACCTCACACAACCTCGTGCTTAACTCCAGTGTAAGCAGAGCCTCCTGATATTACCGATTATACAATCGATTTCTCCAGTCCCTTAGTTAAAAACATATGTTGATTTAATAACCTTGGAGAAGTTTACTCACAAAATCTTATCCCAAGGCTCTAAATCTTAAGCTAGTTTGTGCACCCTAAAAAATAAAATCCTTATTAATCAATCTTAAACTATAGCGTTAATTTTAATGGCCTTGCTTACTCAAAAGGTGCGTTCGTGAAACTAGTGATGTTATGACTCAACAAGTAAAATGAATATGAATACAATGCAAAGTCCTAACTTCAATTTCTAATAAATGATATGCTCCTTAAAAATGCAATTTTTAATTCAATTCTACAATTCTAAAAAAAAATGCAATCTTTCTTTACATGCACTAAGATAAATGACATACTCGAGAGATCAAAATGCCCATCAATGTAAAATGCCTAATATTCTTGTATTTTCAATATAAGAAAAATGAAAATGCAAGGACTGAACAATAGCTTGATATAAAAACTCTATTGTGTATAGACATAGACAACCCAAGTAGGATATCAAGGAGCAAAACATCCATCCCAAGGTGAAAGGACAATCAAAATGAAAAGATGATGAGAAAGGAATCGCCCAAACATTCAACCAAAGATAGGTTTCCTGTCATTCCACACAGACTTAACAGTCACCACAAAGACCCAAGAAGACTCACCAATCATCAAAACCTACCCAGCAACCACCAAACCCACGAATCAAGAAACAAATATTGATGTACATGACTGTTGAAGGGAAAAGTGCCTATGTACGCATCTTGCAGAAGTACAATACGCGTATGTATGCGACTATCAAGCAAAAACCCGTGTATATGTGTCAAAACACAACTAGGCTAAGGAGAAGGCTAAAAGACTCTGACTTGGAGTGAATAGAGGATTTCAAGCAATGATACAACAATAAACTCAATATGAACGATAGCAATCTAAGGATAAAAACACTCCAAACCCCGAAAAAGAAGATTCTTTCCCCAGTATGGTCGCCAATTCTGTTACGAGGAAAATCTCTCTATGGTTAGGGGTAAACCACAACAGACGGAAATGACTGCAAAAATAAACTCTAATCTCAAGTATGCTATATGATAAAATATGCTAACAAGACAAGATAAGAGGCCTACCTCATCCAGACGTTCGGCAAAGTCCATCATTGAACACTTGACCCAAAGCAATATACCTACAACTAGTCCTCAAAAACCAAACAACGCAAGCATATGGTGATACTATATGATATTATCACATTCAATAGCATAATCCATCAATATTCATAACAAATATGCACATGTAATAATAATTCAAATATTTTCAAGGTATTTATTGGGCGAGAAAAGAGTATTTTTATTAAGATATAATCAACAGAAGTGAATGAGTTACAAACTTTTGTGTTGGCATGGTTCAGAACCGAGAAACTAAGTTCCTTCCAGCTGGGCCTCCACCACTCCAATCCTCCACCAAAGGCAAGCTCATATAAGAGAGACAATGAAGTTCTCAATCAATAAGGGAAGAGATTGGGGGATGAACAATGTGTTCATACTTAAAGGACAAAGGGATGCAGACTCAATGTGAAGTGAATAATTTCTCTAGAGTAACTTTGCTCTCAAAGTTGAATTCTTTCTCATCTTTTCCATAGCTCGGATTTGGCCCATTTATAGCCTTCAAGTGGAACTAAAGGGCCAAGTCAGAACGTTTCCAGTATATGGAAGGCAAATGATCATTGTTTTCATGACGTGACATGGAAACCCAACACCATTTTTTAATTTTGGGCACATTTCTTGATGTATGTGGTCTATAGTGGTGCAACCTATGTATACGCATGTTGTAATATAGGCATGGCGCGTATATGTGGAAAACTTATGTTTTTAGCTCTCAGATTTGCAAAAAGGGACTTCAAGTCTGCATAGGGAAATGGAAATAGACCCTATGTGCAATATTTCATAGGGTGAGGAAAATATTTCTATAACAGAATGCCTCGGGGAGTGACAATGATGTCTTATAACACTTCTTGTTCTTATCTTCTCATCAGGAGACCTGTGACTTCCTGATTTTCTTTAGCCACTCTCCTTATTCAATTTCATTTATATTATGTTCAAGCTCTGCATTAACTTCATGTTGAATTCCTCCTGCTTCTCCTTGGCTTTCATAATCTTTTTATTATCATATTTATGGCTTTGGACATCCTTATTCAATTTTTTAATGGTCTCTACCATATTCATGTTTTCATCCCTTCCTTCTCCATGTCCATAGGAGTTTGTTCCTTCAATGCCCATATGGAAATCCATCCCTCTGATCTAATCTTCTTGGATGTAAGTCCCTTTTGCATATTCCATTCCTTTTCACTCTGTGCTAACCCTGATATGATCTAGTTGTTTTTAACTTGACAGAATGCACATCCAAAATAACTTTGTCATGTTAATTGAATCATCAATTTCATGAAAAATATGAACCATTCTGGTTCAATAATATATCAGAATTATTTCTTCTGATTTCCTGAAAAATTAAATGCCCAGATCAACTTTTGGGGAGAACAATTCTATTCTATTGTCCAACACCTTTCCAATTCCTTCTTCCATGATCAATTCTAAGTCTTGAGCAGAAAGTTATGGTTATTTGAAAATTGTCCATTAATTTTTCTGTTCACTCTTCAATTGGGTCCAATTACGCATTGTAATTATGCATTGTTTCACCTACTCCATTGGATTTTTAGTATGATCTCAATTAGTTTTATTAATATACATATTTTTTACACTCTTTCCAAGTTTCACCTTTTTTCTGGGTTTTGGGCTGCTAGTTACAACCTACTAAAGTTCTAGGCCAATTTGTGTTTTTGGTCTGGAATGCTACAGGTACCTTATTTTCCATATTAAACAATTTTAACATTCATATAAATTTAATTCAGCTATAGGAATGTATTATATGGTTCAATATATTTCCATTGACTACTCATGCACCTCAATTTGATTCCGGAGCAGAAAGTTATGGCTCTTTGAAGTTAGTTGGGTCTTAAAATTTACCCTCCATTGTTTGTCCTCTAACTTCCTCATAAAAGATTTGTTTGACAAACGATTTACATCATTAGAAATCTCTCTCTAGGCTCTTTCATTAGAGTTGCAGAGACAGAGTGTACTAAGGTACAATTTGTTCTTGTGGTTTTTGAGTAGATAAAAACGTTGTTAAGGGCCTCAAAAACACACTACAAAACAATGATGTTCAAACAGTATAAAATTTCACATAAATTCACTGGTTTTATGTTGTTGTAGACCATCCAAACGACTTCGCACTGACAAATTTGAACATGCACACCCATATTTATCATGTGCAACAATACCATAACGTAGTTCATGCTTTGTGCACCTATAATCAATGTGGATCACTTCTCTTTCATGCCAATAACTGGTGCACACTACTTTTGTGTTTCACACAAATATCCACTGTGCACAATTTTGGTTCTTGCACTAATACCTATTGCGCGCAATTTTTGTGTCACGCGCATTTTATTCTACGCGTTGCACCATGCAAATTTTAGTACGCCCCCACCGTGCACCAGTACTCTGTGCGCACCATTAACTAAATTGTTGTGTGACAACATATACCCACATTGCACATGAACCAACAAAATTTCTTTGTGCTCTGCCAATACTGCATACACCACGCACACCATTATCATGCGTGTGCACACCGCACGTGCCAATATTGTTTTCCACGCAATGCCACTCTACATCGCGTAATTCCAAATTTAAGTGTGCATACCTGGGCACCAATATTTTTTCCACACGGTGTCAAATTTAAGTGAACATACCCGCACGCCAATAATTTCAATGCAGTGTTAAATTTAAGTGCACACACCCGCGTACCAATATTTTTCCGTACAGCGCCAAATTTTAGCACTTGCACCAACACGCCAATATTTTTCTACGCAGTGCCAAATTTTAGCGCGTACACCCGCACGTCAATATTTTTCCACATATCACAAGCTTTTCACTCTGCGTCATGCATTTTTAGTGCGCCCACCTGCACACATTAATTTTTACGTGCATCAATTCCTCGTTAATTCCACTACAGAAATTGTGGGTTGACATTTCTCGAACGAATTTTTCCCAAACTTAATTCACGAAATGAGAATTTTAATCAACTAATATCGCTCCATCTGTAATGGCTTCCCTGTAACTTCAAATTTGACCAATTCCAAGTCTGAATTTGATAGAACATATATTAAATCAAGAATATCTCACCACTTTGCTAAATTTCTCAACTTTCGATTGAATTTAACAACAAAAATTGCGGCTTTTTCCCAATTCCACGCAATTGCTTTTAATTTTTACCATGAATGCTCTATAATTGAAATTTTGCCACTTCGAAATCAATCCTCTGTGAAATTTCTCTTCAAATCAAATTGCTCGACTCATTCAGGTTGAGTGTTGAAAATTGAAGCTCTAATACCATATTGTAACATCTGCAACATCTAATTGGGCTATGCTACGTAAATATTTTCGCACTGTATACAAATAAAAGCATATGCATACATAAAATCTTGCGGAAATTTATATATAAAAAACTTAAATCATACAAATACATTCTTCAAATGTATAAATTCATACTGAATAAATAAAAATATACTTGCAACACACACAGGAATAACCCATAAAAATAAACGCATACATAATAATGCAACATGTAATTTAACACAAAATGCACACTTATCTTGTAAAAATGTCACCAATTGTGTGCATACCTTCCATGAATCTCCCAGCCTTAGACCACACTGCTCATCACTCTCAGTAGTGGGTCACCCCTGAGATGGGACTAAACTCCACCCGAGTAAAGGGATTCCTAACTAGACTGATGTATCTCAGACAACAGGAAAGACTCAGTCACAGGTGCCACCTCAAACTAACAGCCTACAGTATCTCATTCACCACATGCCTGTCCCACCCCAGGAAGTGTTCCCATTCTGTTCTCAATAGTCCCTCTTCTTCCCCACTTCCTTTTCGGGGCTTCATCAATAGGTCGAACAGGAAGTCTCAAAGCTCTATATATGTATTTTAGCACCTTCGGGAAATCAATTCCCAACAATTCTCTCACCTAGAGAGATTGCTCACAGGCCTGACAACCCGCCTCTTCAATATCCCATGGGCCTGACAACTCGTTTCTTCAGTTCAACTCCTAAGCTAACCAGGTACAAGTACATGTATAGGTATGGGTATGGTATTGGTTCAGGTACAAATACAGATACAGGGAGATACAAATGATAATTGAATGAGTGAGTGAATGATGATGGAAATGATAGTAAAATGAACTAATTCCAACCTATATGTATGCATGTTCCCAACTTGGCACTTGTCATGTTGGGAGCTACTTTGGCCCACTTGTCCCCATCCTTAGAACTTAGGATAAAATAATTATCCATACTTTACACTTTAAGGAATATTAATATAATATTCCTTTTTGGCTTAATCTGCCTAGCTTAGCCCTTTTCCTTAACTTTTAGCCCCCCACTTTCCCTAACTAGTGAATTTTAGTCCCCCATACTCTTTTATCATGGTTGGTCTACATGCAACGATGTATTTTATATTAATGATAAGACATATACAAAAATAGGCTCATTGGCCTCTAGCATCTAGGCTCTCCTGCCTAATTCAACATATAAGCCTCCTAGCTCATAATAACTGGCTCACCAGCCTATAGAACACAACATATACACAAAGGCTCCCTGGCCTCAAAATCACGCACACTTAATTTTGATGTGCGCGGTATCCTAGAATGTGCACACTTCATCATTTTAGTGTGCATTACATGTGTGCACTATGCCATTGAAGGTGCGTACAAAAAAAATGATATCAAACAACTCACCAACTTAAGTACATTTTCATTTACATTTACAGTTGGGATTCATCCTAGGGGTATTACCTAAATGGTTAGAGAACTAGGATGGAGCTTTAGGGTTTGTTCGACCATCAACAAGAGGGATGGGAATAGGCCAATTATGGCTCGGGTTTGGAGGGGGTTAAGGATCAATAATAGGTGGTGGCATAGGGTTAAATGGATTTAGGGCCAATTTGGAGATATATTTCTAGGCAGAGAGTGGGTAAGAAGTGGCAGAGAGAGGAAAAGTTTGATAGAGGGGGAGAAAGAGTGAGAAAGAGTGAGAGTGAGAGTGAGATGTAGAGAGAGAGGTAGATAGAGTAAGGTAAAGAGAGGGGTATAGGGAGGGGTAAAGGGAGAAAGAGAAATAGTGGGAGTGGAGAAGAGAGAGAGAGAGAGAGAAAGAGAGCTAGGGTGAGATAAATAGATGGAGAGAGAGAGAATTTTTGAGAGTATGAGAGGGAGAGATAGGGGGTATAA
>ML793949.1:437347-449398 GCA_009831015.1 Picea engelmannii
AGTCACTTGAAAGACCAAGGCTTTCAACTATGTAACTCAGAAATTTTTAACTTAATGTGTGGAAACATGGAGAAGACCTATTATGCTAACAGAAATACCTATACAATAGTATATGTGGATGGCCAGTAATGATAGGTAAAATAATCTTCACACCAGCAGAAACATATATAAGATTCCATATAATATATGGCCAGACCCAACAGGTAAATACTTGCAACTTTAGCTTATGAATGCACCAATAGGATAACAACTATCTGGCATTAAAAAAAACATCAGAAGCAAAGTATTTAAGTTTAGTATACCAATGAAGAGATGGGATGACAACCTTCTAACATTGAATATACATAAACTTGGAAAGAAAGGAAATGGAAAACTAAGTAACACAATGAAAGAAGCTCGATGTCAAGATATAATAATGGAAATCTCTAAAGGATGGAATGTACAACTCTTCAAGAATAGAACCACAGTCCTCATATTGTTCTCCTCCACTAAACTGTGTCTCTAAGGGCTTTAAATAATATTTACAAATCAGTTTCAAGATCCTCAAAATATGGATCTGATAACCTCTTTTCCTATCTCAAATTCGAATTTGTGAGGTGGCTGGAAATGACAGAAATTTTTGAAAATATGCTGCTCAAAGATTGACCTATATATCTCAAATAAAAACTGATGTGTACAAACAGGAAGAGGATTTTTTATATTGGTTTGTTTTGAGAAAAAACCTCTCTCAGTTCTTTGAGATTCGTTTTCATTTTCCCAGGATATGCATTTCAAAATCATGTGTCAAAAAGGGAAATTTTGAGATCCGAAAATTAGGGCTCAGAGATGAATTTGATTCTCCCAATCTATGACACATGTAGGAAAGTTGAGAGATTTTATTGTTCCTTGATGTGTTAGTAACAAAATCCTCTTCCTGTTTCTCAAAATGATTCTCCAGGCGCTCAGAATCATCATTTGAAAATGATGACTCAGCATAGTAAAAATGGACTCTTCTGCACTTTCGGCGGCTCATTTTCCCTTGAAAATCTGATTTAGCCATCGAAAGCCCTAACTTCTAGCAGCTCACAACCCTGTAATTTTACCACTTAGCCACCAAAATCTAAAAATCAATTTTAGTTCTATTTTGATATGAAATTTGATTTATGTGTTGGAATGATATAGTTCTAAGAGCTTGTCTCAAAGCTTTTAAGATTTATAAATAAATCTTCTACCTTATAATGATTTATCATGTGATATCAAAATAATTAGAAAATCATTTTTTATCACTAACATCTGGATCCAACTGGGATGGAGACCTCCCTGCAAGGTTTCCAAGAACCACAGATCTAATGCCTTTCCTGGAAAAATAAAATCCATAACTTAGTCTCTAGTGTTCCATTCAGCATGGAGTCAGCATTCCATTGGGCATAGAGTCATCCATTCACCTCTTTCTGAAAATCCTTCATGACCTGTGTAAATATCTTTGTACATATTCAAGAATGCCTTTATTCACACAAGGTAACTATTGCATCTACTGTAAAGTGAAAGAAAAGAAATGCTCGGGAAGCGAGCTTATTTCCTATCCTATCTACCCTAACCAGCTTTGTGATTTGGTTAGGTAAAGGTTGATTTCCATAGAAGCCAGCCAAGCAATTTTAATACTTAAATAATTTCATCATTCTCATTGATCAATACATGATTTTTGAAATGCAACAGCAGTGAATAAAAATCTTTCATAAAACCAAACTCAACGGGAAATATTTGGAAGCTTAAGAAGTCTGGAACTTTCAAATTTTCTAAAAGGTATGATTCTATGAAGGCTGCTACTAGATCTTTGAAACTGAAATCAGAAAACTCCTGATCTTTAGGAAAAACTACATATCTATGACTTCTCCTCTGTTAGAAGATTGATTACTTTGTTGTTCTTTTTTTATTACCTTGTGATCATCAAACACTATGACCTTCTCTTCAAAATAGTGTTTCGTCGATGATGATAGAGAAGGGTTTGAATGACAAATATTATGGTCATCTCTAAAAATGTAGTTGTCTATACAATCATTAGTTATCATAGGTTCAACATACTTTGTAAAATGATCATAAATTTTACATGAATACCTGTCTCTGGAATGCTCTGCCAATGTTGAAGAATCTGATTCACAATCTGAAACAATTTCAGTTGCCTGTTGCTATTCTAAATCTGCCACATAATCATTACCTTCCTGTTCAAAATATGAAATGTTCTGACATTCTGTTGGCTCAGGTAGATGATGGTTTTCAAAATCAACCTGCTCTGGGATTCTCCTTGAAGCACAAATGTTTTCCTCCACCTCTAAAGCATATTCAAACAAAATGTTTAATGGCGAAGATTTTCTTTCTAGCAGAAGAAGGGCAATTTTTCACTGTAGTCTCATCACATAATATATCATGGAAGTTGTCTCTATGGGATTGATATCCAAAGGCATAGCATGGTATATGCTGCAAAATCTTCGATTAAAAGCAGTCAAAGTTTCATTTTGTTCTCTCTCCAAAGCATAGAAATCCGCAAGGTAAGAATATGGTGATTTGTGTTCACCCCAATGCTTCACAAAAACATTAGAGAATTCAATCCAAGAGTCGATGGAATGATATCTCAGACTCTTAAACCAAACAACAACATCTTTGATCAAATATTTAGAGAAAAATCTCATTATCACATCTTCATGATCAATCTGAAAACGATAAAATCTTCAAAGGATTCCAAATCTCTTTCAGCTAAAGCTTGATTCACTCCAGAAAATCGGGGTAGATATTCATAACATTCAAGAGGATAAGGATGAAGAATAGAAGGAAATTTTAAAGGCTTAAACATCTTCATCCTGATTTTGATTTGAAAGGATGTGGGATTATCATGGGAGATAGCAAGTTGTTGACAAGATTCAGAAGTTATGGCAAGAGGAGTTGAAATCTCACGGGGTTTTGAAACAATTTTAATTTCTTCAAGATCACATGGCTGATCATATTCTGGAGGAAATGAAATATAGTGGTCATCTTTATGAGTAGGTCGAGTCAAAATGACTGAATCAACATATACAATGCAAGCAGGTTGCAAATCTCCTTCTAAAGATGGATATATAAAAGAAGTTTGATAATCCTTAGAATATACAAAACAAAGGATAATTCTTTTAACATGTGAAGGGAAAGATATGAAGGAGCTAATAAAGAACAACAACAGTTCATAAAGCAAACTAATGAACTGATACCTGGATTTTGAATTCAACCTATTCATCTTTTATAAACCGGATCCTCCCTAGTGGAGTCTTTAATGTGGAGTCGCCAGGCAAATGATTATAGTCGAACATTATGTTTGTCTCTTTTCTGCCATCAAGAAACATATCTATGTCGTTCTCCCAGGGAAACTCTGCTTTCACTTGCGTTCCGCGGCAACGACACCATTTTTTTATCACTCCAAGAAATCACTCCCCTACTGTAGAAGGGTGTAACCTCGGTAAATTTAAAATGATCAATAATGTGGAGGAAAAGAGGATCAGATCAGATGACATTATAAACTCATATCCATTTAGAAATACATCAGTCACTTGAAAGACCAAGTCTTTCAACTATGTAGCTCGGAAATTTTTAACTTAATGTGTGGAAACATGGAGAAGACCTATTATTCTAACATAAATATCTATACAATAGTATATGTGGATGGCCAGTAATGATAGGTAAAATACTCTTCACACCAATAGAAACATATATAAGATTGCATATAATATATGGCCAGACCCAACAGGTAAATACTTGCAACTTTAGCTTATGAATGCACCAATAGGATAACAACTATCTGGAATTAAAACAAACATCAGAAGAAAAGTATTTAAGTTTAGTATACCAACGAAGATATGGGATGACAACCTTCTATCATTGAATATACATAAACTTGGAAAGAAAGGAAATGGAAAACTAAGTAACACAGTGAAAGAAGCTCGATGTCAAGATATATTAATGGACATCTCCAAAGGATGAAATGTACAAGTCTTCAAGAATAGAACCACAGTCCTGAGATTGTTCTCCTCCACTAAACTGTGTCTCTGTGGGATTTAAATAGTATTTACAAATCAGTCTAAATATCCTCAAAATATGGATCTGATATCCTCTTTTCCTATCTCAAATTCGAATTTGTGAGGTGGTTGGAGAAGACAGAAATTTCTGGAAATATTCTCCTCAACGATTGACCTATATATCTCAAATAAAAATAGTTGTGTACAAACCAGAAAATTATTTTGTATATTGATTTGTTGTGAGAAAAAACCTATCTCAGTTCTTTAACATTCGTTTTCATTTTCCCGGGATATGCATTTCAAAAACATGTGTCAAACAGGGAAATTTCGAGATCCAAAAATTAGGGCTCAGATATGAATTCGATTATCCAAATATATGACACCTATAGGAAAATTGAGAGAGTTTATTGTTCTTTGACGTGTTATTAACAAAATCCTTTGCCCATTTCTCAAAATGATTCTCTAGTCGCTCAGAATCATCATTTGAAAATGATGACTCAACATAGTAAAAACAGACTCTTCTGCACTTTCGGCGGCTCATTTGCCCTTGAAAATCTGATTTAGCCGTCAAAAGCCCTGACTTTCAGCGGCTCACAACCCTGTAAGTTTACCACTTAGCCACTGAAAGTAAAAATCATTTTTTGGTCTATTTTGAAATGCAATTTGATTTATGTGTTGGAATGATATAGTTCTAAGAGATTGTCTCAAAGATTTTAAGATTTAAAAATAAATATTCTACCTTATAATGATTTATCATGTGATATCAAAATAATTAGAAAATCATTTTTGATCACTAACACAAAGTACACATGAATTTATGTGGAAACCAAAATGGGAGAAAAGAACATAATTCTTTATTACATATATCAAGAATACATTCATAGGAAGCACCAACTTGTCAGTTCTCCAGGACCAACTAGAAGGAGGAACCAACCCCCTAATTTATAGGATCCAACCTGAAGGAAGCTAAAACTCCCTAAATTCTCTAGCTACAACTAGAATGGGGATTCAAACCCCTAGTTTATAGGATCCAACTTGAAGGAAGCTCCAATTCCATGTGTTCTTTGGATCCAACTAGAAGGAGGCTAGAACCCTTTATTTATAGGCTCCAACTCCCTTAGTTATTTGACACCAACTAGAAGAAGGATACAACCCCCTTTCCTTTCCTCCCCCTATCACCCTAAAATATAAGTGTATATTCAAATTGTCACCACCAATGATCAACCTATAACTACCACCAACATATCACTATCACTGTCACATCAACATGTGACTACCACAGTCACTTCAACTAATCACAGTCACTCTATTAACCTTTTTATAATGATCAACCAATCATATAACATGTCATTGTCCCTATCATTGTTACTATAACTATCTATGTTAGTGTCACTTTCACTATCATCAACCTGTAACCGAAGATCAGCCAATCATCCAACTTATCACTATCAGCATCACTGTCACTGTCACTATCACTCTCACTAATATATCATCATAAACCAACTATAACTAGATCCAGTCACATACCAAAACCATCACCATACCATGTACATCAACCATGTACTAGAACATATACCATAACATGTACCTCAACCATGTACCAGAATTTGTTCCATACTATGTACCAAAATTTGTATAATACCATGTACCATATCATCATCAACTCATGAACCATAACATAACCAATATGTGTCTCAATATCACCAATCATGTACCATAAGTTATGCCAAGTGTAGGTACCAAAATATCAATGATAAGAAGCCAACCATATACCTCAATCATATACCAAAACCATTTACCACGCATCAACTATGTATCAAATGATGTGCCTCATCCATATACCATATCACTCATGAGATGTCTCAATAATTCCATACAACATATACAATAATATACCATTAATGAATTTATTCAAGAATGTGATAACATCACCATAACATATCCCAAATGAGATACCAAGATAGCCAATATATGTCTCTAATGTACCATGGAATCACCAAGATGTTTCTCAACATGTACCGACATCACCAATACATGACTCATGAATGTACCACAACATCCAAGACATATACCTCAAACGTGTGCCAAATCACTCATGATATTCCTCAAGCATATATCATATATAAAACCATATTCCAATTATATAAGATGTGCCTCAAACATGTATCATAACATCATCAAGATGTGCCTCAAACATGCATCACGATCATAAAAACAAGTACCTCATACATGTACCATAAATACTCCTCACTTCATGCACATAAGATGTGACTCAAGCATCTACCAATGTCTCAACAATATACCAAACACATGCCTCGAGGATGCACCATAACATCATAAACATGTAACCCTAAAGACATTAATATAGACATACCTTTACACCTGTAGTTGCCCTGATACAAGATTTCATACCTGTAGCTCTTCATCAGTCTCAACAACCTAGTACTAGCATTCTCTCCCAAATCATTTGTAGCCTCATGGGACCAAGACGAGTGTCACATGGGGCCTTGTGTGATAGACAATAAGAAACCCGCGGGGGACACTAGTAGTCTGACCGCAGGGGTCTTCCAAACTAGGGTTTATCAGAAAACTCGCATTCTCATCTGTAGTCTCAAAACTTCTTCCTTTTCACTTCCTTCACTGCCTTAGACTTACTACCTCATACTCTCCAAATAGATCAAATGTGCTCACATAGAAGATATTCCATAAATTTGTGTGTGTAAGAATGAGAGGCTTCTTGTCGTGTATTTATACTTTTCCAAGTGACTTTTTCCCTTAACTTTAGGACTTATTTTTTCAACCACCTTACCCTTTAGTTACTGTCTTGTAACTATTTAGGGGATTCTTAACCATTCTTTAGGGTTTCCATATTCATGACCTCGTAACTCCTCAACCATGAGGAACTATGTGATGTACCACCTACCATTGGAAATGGTATGATGAGGACTATCGATCTATGAGTGTGTTACCTGCATTTACATTTTCCTTCATATCCTTATTCCTCAAACAAATTCGGGCTTCATGACCACACCTATGGGGATTCTTGTAGACTTGTTTAAAGTGTCTTCCCATGAGGGCCATGATTATAGCTACACCATAAGGGGACCACTTTGGAGACTTCTCCAAGTACACCCATCATATTTGTTGACATAAATGACAACCACTTATGTTGACATCAATGACAACCAACTATCTAACAATATCCCCATTTGGCATTGATGGAAACACCCATGATCCACTTGTGACGAACGCTCTTGATATTTATCTTCTCCTGTTTTTCTCCCCCTTTGACATCAATGTTAAAGGGTATCTCCCTTTAGGGATGCTCCCCCTATCTTCATGTTTCTAATCTTTCTCTTTCTTTCTCTTTGACATCATAGGCAAAAGGGTAACTCCCCATTTCGATATATCTCCCCATATCTTCATGCTACCAATATGGTCTTTCTCTCTAACAATTCTTCTCCCCTTCACTTATCTGCAAAATTTTGTGTTGATCAATGTGGGGATTTCCTGTATATACTTATTTTTCTCTCTTCTGATGTTTCTTGTCCATTTGTGCATCCTCGTTTAATTCACTGACATATATAAAAAGAATTAAAAAATCACTTATCTTGAAATATTCATGGCTTGTCAAGTTCACAACTTAGATATCAATGACCATGTTATTCAACAAATTCCTTTTGATGATAAAGCTTCTGCTGACGATTTCTCTTCCCCTATTATGTTGTTCCTTTTATTGCTTTCCTTCCTATGACTAACTAATTCCACCTATCAATATGCTCTCATCCACTATTATGCATCTTATCTAACTCATGTATTCTATACTCTCTACTAGATATACCAAATATCTCATGAAATCATCCCTTTCAATGTGTCAAAACAATTATTGTTCATGACTCTGCTTCTCAACTACAAAAAATATTGACCCATCTACTACAACTGATCACAACATATTCTTTTTTTCTCAATTTGTTTGTTCAATCTACAAATCAAACTCTACATGTCTACAAAAATATATACTTAATATATCCCTGTCTGAATACACACGTGGAATCCTCTATAGAATCATAAAATTCTTCCTTTATGGGTATGTGTTATAAAGGCTTCTACTCAAGTGATCAAACTATCATAATACATTATGTGCTTCTCTTATCAAACCGCTCTGAAACTACAAACACTTCAGACTACCTGAAATATGCTTCTCTAATATGTGGAGATTCTTCTTAAAATTCCCCTCTTCAATATCCATATTTACTGGGAGTATCCAAGTCATATGGCTCATAAAGGTGGAGGAAGACACCCTAATGCAGAGTAATCTTCCTCTTCATAATCTTCATAAATTTTGGCATCTTATGCTTTATCATATTCCTCTTTTACTGTAGATTCATCATGATCTTACAGTGCTACAAATATAATGAGTACAATATCTGGGACCTGGTTTTCATTCACTTCTTATTCTTGTTTTTCATTTCCTCTCCAAAACTTCATGTATTTGACATCTTCCTTTTTTCCTATAGATCTGTCCTGATATTGTACTACTGCAAATCCTGAGAGTATGACTTCTGGGTGTTCCTCATTCATTTGTTCTTCCTTTACCTATTCTTATTTTCTTTTCCAAATATTATTATATCTGATCTCAATGTTCTCCTTCTTAGAAGTATCCATCATGCTTCTACAATCATGAGCTATGTTTCCATAGTTATGTCATTTGTAACATTCAATATTGTATGGAGTCACATATTCATTTCTTGCTTGACCATTTTTTCCATAATCTCCACAATCTACAACTTTATGTCTAAGGTTATTACAAAGAAAACAATGACCATAAAAGAAATTTGGATACCTAGGAGTGAATGATATTATTTGTGTTGTGGGCCTTATGAATTCATTCCTTGGTTGATCATGATCTTCTCTTCTATATTGTTTCCTTCACAATGATTGAATCTTCTTTGATACCTGAAAGTGGAGGGTCTTCTTTGATATTTGTTTCTTCAATAATCCTCTTATTTAGTTTTCTTCATTTGTGGAATATTCTTCTTTAATGGCTCACTTTCTTCCTTCTTGGTAGGACCCTTGATGACTTCTGCATAATTCTTAGCCTTCTCTTTATTCTTCCTTTCTAGAAACTCGTAACACTTCCCTTCAACTTTCTTTACTGATGGTGTGGATATTTCTCTCTCTTCACTGTTATTTCTAGGCTTGACAAATTTGACTCTTAATGTGACAACTTCTTCTTCAATATTCTCAAAATATTCTTCTTTCTTCATCTTCTGGATCTTCGTGACTTCTCCTTTCTCTTTGCTTCTTCAAGTTGGGTCTTCAAGGAGACATTTTCTTCTTCAAGACTTATTTCTTGTTGACTGATTTATGCTTCAATCTTATTTATGTCCTCATATATTTCCTTGATATGGATGGTCAAAATATTTTCTCTTTTCTTCTTCCTTTATTTGTTCTACTATTTCATCTTTCAAAAACTACTTTTATTCCAAATGACTTTTGCATGCTTCTTTAATCATTCTGGCTTCTTCTAATTGGAATTTTAGGTTTGTAATCATTTGTTGGATTTATTCAGAGTTGGGATGTTGAGACCCATTATTTATCTCGATCAATTCTTCCCCGAGTGACATGTTATTCCTTATTTCTTTCGTCAGATCGTATAAAGTGTTGATAAATTTTGATTCAATATTTACTATTCCTTCTTCACAACATTCTTATTTTGAATCTTTCTGACATGAAGAGAATATTTCATCTTGTTCTTCTTTATCATATTCTTTATTTTGATTAGCATGCTCTGGCTCTGTGATAGAATGGTATTTCTGAAAGTATAGATTATGTAGCTTATCCCAATGTTCTTTGGCTAATGAACATTGTCTCACTTTGCCTTTTACCGGATATGGTAATCCTTCAAGATGAAATGCATTGCTATTGTGTTGTTTCTCTTCAATTCCTTCTTGGATGGAGTCTTTGGTTTCTTTGAATTGGT
Source organism: Picea engelmannii (assembly GCA_009831015.1). Lineage (NCBI taxonomy): Eukaryota > Viridiplantae > Streptophyta > Pinopsida > Pinales > Pinaceae > Picea > Picea engelmannii. The sequence continues at coordinate 447,350 of ML793949.1, forward strand.
GTATCCTATAACAACTAAGTACCAAACATCATACCCCTATGCTCCTATAAATTATTTCATCCTATTTCTTCACATATCATAGCTCTGACAATTCTGACCATCAAGCTGTGGTACTCTAATCTTAGTGTACCCCATGATATTCCTTACAATGGTTAATCTATTTTCTTGAAGGACCTTCTGTGATATCAATTTTTGGAATATTGAGAGGTGGGGGTGAATTAGTATGATAAATTTTTACCAGTTTCAACCACAATATATTTAAAATTCAACTTTATCAACAATATTCAATAGTTTATCACTTATGCATTCAATATATCATTGTATCATAAACAATATCATTCATCAGTGCATAATAAACAACCACAAATACACAGTACACAAAAATTTATGTGTAAACCCAAATGGGATAAAACCACATAATTTGTTCTTATATATATCAAGAATACATTCATAAGAGGCACCAAATTCCCAATTCTCTACCACCAACTGAAAGGAGGAACCCACCGCCTAATTTACAGGCTCCAACTTGAAGGAAACTACAACTACCTGAATTCTCCAGCAACAACTGGAAGGAGGAACCCACCGCCTAATTTACAGGCTCCAACTTGAAGGAAACTACAACTACCTGAATTCTCCAGCAACAACTGGAAGGAGGCTCCAACCTGAAGGAAGTTATAATTCCATGTGTTCTCTTGCTCGAACTAGAAAGAGGATACGACCCCCTAATTTATAGGATCCAAATTGAAGGAATATCCAACTCCCTGAGTTCTCTGACACCAACCAGAGGGAGGCTACAACCCTCTTTCCTTTCACAGTCCTACCACCCTAAAGTATAAGTGTAGACTCAAACTTTCACTACCATTGATCAACCTGTAACTGCCAGTGACCTGTCACTATCACTTTCACATCAACCTCTAAATATCGAAGTCACATCAACCAATCAATGTCACGTTGTCAACATGTGTTTGATGATCAACAAATCATCCACCAGTCACTATCCCTGCCACCATTATTTTCACTATCACTGTCATCAACCTATAACTGATGATCAACCAATCATCCAAATTGTCACTATCACTGTCACTGTCACTGTGATTGTGACTGTCAATGCCACTGATATATCATCATCAATCAATTATAACTAGATCCACTCACATGGATACCAAAACCATCGCCATACCATGTACATAAACCATGTAATAGAATATATACTATAGCATGTACCTCAACCATGTACATCAACCATATACCAGAACCTATACCATACCATGTACCAAAACCTGTACAATACCATGTACCAAGATCACCAAAAATTTCCTCTATAAATGTACCATATAATAAGAAAATCATGAACCATAATATCACCAAGATGTGTCTCAATATCACCAATCATGTACCATAATATATTCCAAGTGTAGGTACCAAAACATCAATCATAAGTAACCAACCATATACCTAAATCATATACAAAAACCATGTACCAAACATCAACTATGTATCAAATGATGTGCCTCATCCATATACCATATCACTCATGATATGTCTCAATCATGCCATACACCATATACAATAATATATCATCAATGAAGTGCCTCAAGTATGTGATAACATTATGATGACATATACCCTACCAGATACCAAGATAGCCAAGATATATCTCTATAGTACCATGGCATCACCAATATGTTTCTCAACATGTATCAACATCACCAAGACATGCCTCAAGAATGTACCACAACATCCAACGCATATACATAAAACATGTTCCATTCCACTCATGATATTCCTCAATCATATACCATACAACAAACCATATACCAAGTATCGAAGATGTGCCTCAAGGAATATACAGAAACTCACAATGTATGTACCTCAAACATGTGTCATAACCTCATCAATAAGTGCCTCAAACATGCATCACTATCATAAATAAATGTACCTCATACATGTACCAAAAATATGTCTCACTTCATGAACATAAGATGTTCCTCAATAATCTACCAGTGTCTCAACAAGATACCAAAGACATGCCTCAAGCATGCTCCATAA
>ML793949.1:458614-480087 GCA_009831015.1 Picea engelmannii
TCAATCACAACTCGTATGCAGAATTTATGCCTCTCGCAAGTTGACCTAGCAGGTTGACCACCATGGTATGAGTGGATGCCATGTCATCCCCCATTACTCATGCATATGCGGCTAGCCACGCATGGGATTTCAATAAGATTCCAGAAGTTCGAAGACCTTATAACAACTGAGGGTTGATGAAGTCAAAAGCCTACCCCTAGATGACTATCAAATGATGTTAAATATTGGGCCTCTAGGATGAGAAAGGGTTCAATTTTTTAGCACTGTATTTTCTCCATAAATGAGTAGAGCACCTAAGAGTGGTATTTTGAGAGAATAATGAAGGAGGAGATATTTTGTAGAGCCATAGAGGCCACAATGTTGAAGGAAACCCAATAGAGAGTGACTATTTCTTTATACTTGCATTTTGAAGAAAAAAGAGAGCAGAGTGGCCTCACCTTCTAGCTGAGTTTTCTCATTTATTGGGTTTCCTAGGTTATATCTTGTGTTTATTTGTGAACATTGTGTGAATATTTCATTTATGTCTCCTACTTTTTTCATTTCAGTTATTTCATACATTTTTAAATAAAAAACTAATAATTAAAAAATCTCGTATATGAAGAAAATTCACTTTTAGATTAAATATTTCAGTATTTTTTTAAATCTATTATGATCCATGACAATTTATGAAGTGTCCAATAAAATATCTATGAAAATTTATAAAGTATCGAATTGAATATCCACAAAAATTTATATTAATTATTCTCATTAAAAAAACATAGTTTATTTTCAAAATTTAAAATGATTTAAGTAAATACAATATATTATAGAATATAATAATTACATAAAATAGAGTGTAATCATTTTTTTTATCAATTATTAATTTATGATTATTATTATTATTATTATTATTATTTTCTAAATTCAAAATAATACTTTAACTTATTATTTTTCATAAAAAAAAATGTTATTTGCATTTTCACACAACAATTGTTTTTATATCACTATAATCCTCATGCTTCACTATTTTAATAGGTACCACCTATGAAGTAGGTTGTATCATTTATATTATTTGACCTACCCAATAAAATAGGGATTAGCTACTTCATAATGGATCTTATTTATATCATTTTAAGGATGGTTTAGCAAAGAATTTATATGTTCATACATAATATCTTGGTATGAAAATGTCTTATAAAAATAATTTTGTAAAATCTTTATATTATTAATTTTTAAATAAATATTATATTATATTAAAATAATAAATAAATATATTTTTATTGATATTTATTTATTTTAGTGATTTTATATTGTTTTAATATTTAAATTTATAGTATTTTAAAAAAATATGAAATACAATTAAACAAACTCAATTGTGTTTTTTATAATAAACTTAATCAATTTTTCTTTTTAAAAGTCAGTCTTCCAACAATTTAGAGTAAAACTATGAAAAAAAAATTAATTAATATGAAAAATAACAAACTTAATGTTTTAAATATGATTAAAAAACAATTTTAAATTAAAATAGATTGAAATAAACATATAATTTCATTATTAAATAATTAAAAAACATTATATCAAAATTCCCTCAAAATATCAATATTGTTAAAAAAAAATAACAAATAAATACTCATCAAAATATCAATATTGTTAAAAAAAAATAACAAATAAATACTCATAATAAAAGAGTTAAGAATTATTTTACAAAATTATTAATATTATTATCAACTTAAAACAAAATATAATGATGATGATAATGCATTCACATAAAATCATTAATTTATTGTTATCAACTCATATATATTTATTTTTTTAAATATTTATAATATAATTAAATAAAACTTGAAAACTTAGTTTTTAATTTATATGATTAAAAAAACAATACGATATATATAAAAATTTAATTTAATATTATCCAATCCATAAATCAATATCTACATTTAACTATTTCATAAGTAATAAAAGTTTAAGTAAACTTTTTAAAGAAATATTAAACGTTTGAGCAAACATTTTAAAAATATCTTACATATGTATATACTATTTTTATTTTAGAAATTATATAAAATATTTTATTCCCATCCTTTTGAAAGATTTTCTTTGAAAGGTATGATACTATATTTCAAGGAAACATGTAATATTTCGAAGAATATTTCACCAATAACAAATGTCATCAACAAACAAATGTGGATTTATAGATACTAATATTTAAGTTGATAGGTGTATACCTATTGGAAATGGTCAGAATTAATGGGATTTTAATTATATGGAATTTTAATAGACACGATCTCATATGCTTTGAATATTCTTCATCATTATAGTAAATTAAAGGTTGTTTCTTCATTAAAAAGGGTGATTAAGATGAATAACATAAAAATGATGATTCATTTACTAAAATTTTTATTGAACTTTGATTTTTACTGCATTTACTACAACTAGTTTTTTACATTTAAATTTTTTATTGTCTACATGGTTTGCTTCCCATGTGTCGGTTAATCGTGGGGCGCAATCATCTCTAGTGGTTATTCGTGGTGTTCATTCAGCTCCAATTTTTACTAGCTGTCGATCTGATCTGCATGCGTGGAGACTTAAAAAATAAGGATGCCTACTAGACTTGTTTGAAAATAATGTTATTGTTAAAGTTCAAGCAGAGGAAAGAATAAAAAGACAACAACAATGGAGTTGTTCATCTCTTCTCAACATTCATATGATAAAATGAAATGCAAATACAAAGAACTAGATATTTTCGTACAACACTCCATCTTCTCACCTACCTAATAAATGCTCATTCACCTATCTTATCTAGTGCATTTAAGATACCTATCCACTATCACCTTGATCAAGTAAGAGACAAATTACTCCATTTAACACTCCCCCTTAATTTCGACCATTACAAAAAATCAACAAAAACAATGCCTAAGTGTCATCTCTCAAATTAAAAAGTATTTCTTCCCAATGCTTTGGTGAAGATATTTGCTAATTATTCTTTCGAACCATAAAACTATAGCATAATGCTACCAACTGATCCAGAATCAGATCCAAGAGATTGATGGGGCTTAGAAAGGCCTAAAAATAAAAGTTCTCATAATGGCTTCAAAATGGACGTGTGCGTAGGCCTCATCGATACAAACCCAAAAAAACTTGAATGGGCTCAAACGAATGTTGTATGCTCAAGTTATGGCGATTTGTTTATTTTTCCAAACAGGCAAAAAAAATGATGATTGCATAGTCCATATAGTGCCACGTGGTAGCTGATTGTACAGGTCGTACAACCATACAAATGACGTGGAAGGCACAGTTGGAAGCTTCTAGAGGTGACACGCCACAGACTGACTGGGGATACAGAGCTGATGTGGCCCTACGACAGATGGACACGTGACGTACAGATGATAGTTGGGCAGGTGACTGGGCGTAAAGACTGACATGTGGCAGGGTGACTGGGCGTATAGACTGTTGATGTGTCAGACAAGTGGCAGGATGATTGGGTGTACAGTGTGACAATTTGGTCCAATCTTGGGTCATCACGTGGCCCAATCAGGTGGTTCCACGTGGCACCCTGCAGATGCTTAATGACAGTTGGGTAAAAGTTTGTTAGGCCGGGAGGTTCAAACCTCAGACCTCCTTAGGCGCCAACGATTTAACCACTGGGAGCTAACCATATGGTTTGCGTTTATTTCTTGTTGAATACTTGGCGCATTTTTAAAATAAGTTGACAGTGGCAGAAAATGGGGTTTAGCTCTGGTTGGCGGGGGACAACCCCAACCGACCGGGGGATTAATACTAGGATCTATCACAGTGGAGGGCACATGGAGTTATGGTATGTGGCCATATGGCCCATACGACTAGCACAATGCCAAGGACCTCAGTCTTAACCCTGAGCGCCTAGCCCGAGAGCATATGGCGGGCTCCCATACCACCAATGGCTAGCGCATAGGGGGTTGTGCCCTATTCAAACACAAAAGTGGGTTATGAACTATATATTAGGGATTTTTATTGATTTTATATTCAGATTTGGATATTTTTTGCCCTTTTGGGGGGATATTGGGCACTTTTTTAGGCGAGATCTTAGGGGGAAGTTGGGATATTGTTACCAACTTCGAATCTATATAAACCAGGACTTCTTGAGGCCATGGGAGGAGATTTAGAGTAGGTTTATGCTGAATATTTTCCAATCCAAATCCATTTTTATGCAGGGAAGTTGTTGAGGAGCGCACCTTTGTGGGTCATTTGTAGGAGCTTTGTTCATCCGATTTGAGTGTCGTTTCTTTTTTTCGGTTCTAGAGATCTAGTAGAATAAGACCAGATCAGTTTTGTAACCTTTCGGCACTGTTGTGATGTACTTATTGAGCTCTGAACATAAATAAGAAAGCCTCACCCACTGAGACAAAGGCCCAGAGACGTAGGCGAGATTTTCGAACTCCGTTATCACATTGGTGTTATGGTTTGTTGTTGTTTATGCTTCATTTCAGCTCTATACATGTTTATATGGATGTTATGATTATTCTATATTTCTTCCTCTTTCTTTAAGCTTCATAATTGGTTAATAAACACATGCTTAGTAACTAAACCATTGTCGTGTAAAAGATCTTTTCAGATCAAGTGGTATCAAAGCTAGTTGATGTTTGGATTTGAGTTTTGCATGTTAACTAGGGAAAATATACATCGTGGTGAAGGAGATATTTTTGAAGAGAATCCATTGATTGGATTGATAAAGATAAATTCTCTAAGTGAGAGGATGGCATTGGAAGAGGGACTCTCTCAGGATGAGAAATATTTTTGAAAAACTTTCTTTGCTATGTCGGAGATGATGAAGGTTTTGTATGAAGATTACTTGGAACAAAAGAGACCAGTTCTTGGTGAATATTCAAAGGGAAAAAGTGAAGAAGAAGAGGATCCTCCTCAAATTCCTCCTTCACCTCCATATTCACCTTCTTCTTCTCCTTCTTCTTCAATTTCAAGTTATAAATCCAATGCAAAGAAACATGTTCATAAACATAAGAATGAAATGCCTTTATTAAAACTTGATGTTAAATTCGAATTACCCATGTATGATGGTGAAGTTAATGCAGAAAGACTTGACAATTGGGTCAGACATATGGAGGTTTATTGCAGTGTGAAATAGATCAAGGATGAGGAACCTCAGATCAAGTTAGCATCACTTAGACTTGCAGGCACAACACTCATATGGTGGCAAAGCAAGTTGCAAAATGGAACGCAACAAGTGGGTAATGTATTTCCATCATGGAAAAGTTTTATTTATGCACTTAGAAAGAAATTCTATTATTTGGGTTATAAAGAGAAAACATTAATTGAATGGAAAGATTTAAAACTAAGAAAAAGACAATCAATGGAAGAATACATAAACGGATTTCGTAAAATGGCATTGATGTTAGATATTCCTTTACATACCCAAGAAAATATTATGAAGTATATAGGAGGTTTACCTACACATATATGAAATATTGTATTCATGTTTTGACCAACTAATATTGATGAGGTTTTTGTTCAAGCGACATACATCGAAGCATGGAAAACAGGTGTTGGTGTATCAGGGGGATTGTCTTCAAGGAAAGAGGACAAGAGGAAATGGCATGGAAAGAAGTCAAATTCAGTGACAAGAAAGGAAGAGAAGCCATATTGCAAGCATTGCAAGAAAGAGGGGCATGATGAGGACCGATGTTAGCAATTTCATCTCGAGAAGAGGCTAAAGTGGTTCAAGGAAAAGAAAGGGAGGAAAACATTTGTAGCGACAACATGACCCACAAACTTGGGATCAGATTTAGGTGATGAATCTAAGGTCTCATTGGTTGGTATGACAGGTAAAACTGGTGAAGGAATTGATTGTAGAAGAAACTTGTTTCACATAAGGGTCATCATGAGGCACACTAAGGTTGACACATTGATAGATAGTGGATCTCAATCTAACTTAATTTCAGAGGAATTGATTAAGAAATTGGGGTTAAAAACATAGATGCATCATAATCCCTACACACTTAAATGTATAAGCAACAATCATCAAATGCACATAACCAAACAGTACACATCAAAATTTGCAATTTCATCTAAGTATGTGGATGAGGTAACATGTGATGGAGTGCCACTAAGTGAATGTGGAATGGTCTTAGGCGGTCCATACTTATATGATCGTAAATCAATCTTCTACAGGACAAAGAATCAATATTAGTTAACCAAAGAAGGTCAAGATTATGTGGTTCATGCTGATCATGTAAAGGAAAATAAAACTCTTCAAACAATGGAACAATTAAAGAAGACATCTCAAGCAAGAAAAAAACCTATAATTGTTTCAAATCAAGTAATAGATCTTAAGCAGGAACATGAGATGATTGTGAAATGGAAAATCAATCATAGTTTGCTTCAATATAAGCTTATGTCGTGCAAATATTACAAACATATCAGTTCATTTGCAGTCATATTTTTATGATATCATTAGTAATGTTGTCTACATGGATGATAGTGGCTTCAGTAAGATGTGATAGGGTTCAAATGACTAACAATATGTTGTCAGTTGTCATGATTGTGTTACAGTTGATCTTGATGAGACAGGTGCACAGGACAGAGTTCAAAGATAGAGAGAACAAGTCGGGTGGTCTATTCCAAGCTTGATGACTGGTCAATAACCTTTTGGGGACCAAAAGTTCCTTTAGTGAGGAGGTGTGATCCAGAATCGGATCCAGGAGCTTGATGGGGCTCAGAAAGGCCTAAAAATAAAAGTTCTCACAATGGCTTCAAAATTGAGCTGTGTGTAGGACTCGTCGATACAAACCCAATGCAACTTGAACATAATCAAACGAAAGTCGTATGCTCAAGTTATGCTGATCTATTCGTTTTTCCAAGCATGCAAAAAAAAATGATGACTGTACAGTCCGTACAGTCTATATAGTTCCACATGGCAGCTAACTTTACAGGTCGTACGGATGTACAAATAACGTGGCATGAACAGTTGGAAACTTCTAGCAGTGACATGTGGTAGGCTGACTGGGCATACGAAGCTGACATGACCCTATAGAAGATGGACACATGGCATATGGACGACATCTGGGCAGGTGACTGGGCATACGGACTGACACATGGCAGGGTGACTGGGTGTACGGACTGCTGACATGTCGAACAGGTGGTAGGATGATTGGGCGTACGGTTTGACGATGTGGTCCAATCCTGGGTCGCCACGTGGCCCAATGAGGTGGTGCCACACAACACCCTGCAGATTCCTAATGACAGATGGGTAAAAAAAATTTAGGCTGGGAGGTTCGAACCTCTGACCTCCTTGGATGCCAACAATTTAACCATTGGGCTCTAACCATACGGGCTGCATTTGTTTCTTTTTGAATACTTGGCCCATTTTTAAAATAATTTGACAGTGGCGGAAAATGGGGGGTTATCCCCAGTCGGCGGGGGCCAACCCTGACCCACCAGGGGCTTAATACTAGGATCTATCATAATGGAGGGCGCGTGGAGTTATAGTATGTGGCCATATGGCCCATACGACCAGCACGACACTAAGGACCTGGGGCTTAACCGTGATCGTCTGGCCCGAGAGCATATGACATGCTCCCATACGACAAGTGGACATTGCATAGGGGGTTGCACCCTATTCAAATGAAAAAGTGGGTTATGAACTATATATTAGTGATTTTTGTTGATTTTTATTGATTTTATATGCAGATTTGGAGATTTTTGGCCCTTTTGGGGGGATATTGGGCTCGTTTTTAGTCCAGATCTTGGGGGGGGAGTTGGGAGATGGTTACCAACTTCAGATCTATATAAACCTAGCCTTCTTGAGGCCATGGGAGGAGATTCAGAGTAGTTATATGCTAAATATTTTCCAAGCCAAAGCCATTTTTATGCAGGGAAGTTGTTGAGGAGCGCACCTTTGCAGGCCATTTCTGGGAGCTATTGTCATGTGATTTGAGTGTCGTTTCTTTTGTTGGGTTCTAGATATCTGGTAGAACAAGAAAAAATCTGTTTTGTAATATTTTGGCATTGATGTGATGTACTTATTGAGCTTTGAGAATAAATAAGAAAGCATCACCCACTAAGGCAAAGGCCCAGAGACGTAGGCAAGATTGACGAACTTTGTTATCACATTGTTGTTATGGTTTGTTGTTGTTTACGCTTCATTTCAGTTATGTACATGTTTATATGGTTGTTATGATTCTTCTATATTTCTTCCTCTTTCTTTAAGCTTCCTAATTGGTTAATCAACACATGCTTAATAACTCAACCATTGTCGTGTAAAATATCTTTTCGGATCACCAACATTGACAATCTCCCGAATGAAATGATAATGAGTGTCAATGTGTTTACTCTTGCAGTGAAACACATGATCCTTAGATAATGCAATTGTTGAAATGTTGTCACAAAATATAGGAGTTGTCTCCTTCTCTTCATGTGAAATATCACTAAGGATCCTTCTCAACCAAACTACATGACATGATGCTAATGCTGCTTCCACATACTTTGCTTCTGCTGAAGAAATTGTGACGATGGGTTGTTTCTTAGAATCCCATGAAATAAAACATGTACCCAACAAAAATGTGTACCCTTAAGTACTTTTCTTATCATCAACGCTACTTGAAAAATCACTATCTATATATCCAACAAGTGGATCATATTATGAATTGGAATACCAAATTTCATAATCTTTTGTACCTGCATAATACCTAAAATTTCGTTTTCCAACTCTCCAATGAGAGATTTTGGAATTTTCCATAAATTTTGACATTAAGCTGACTACAGATTTGATCAAACATTTCAAATTCACTTTGCATGGCTTCTTTGAATTCATTCAACAACAAATTTCTCATATAAATCATTTCATAAACATAGAGACAAGCTATCAAAATATTACCTTTATGGTCTCTTTTGGTGTAAAGTGTGGGATCATTGCTACTCTTTTTGAACCCATTGTTGAGAAAATAAGAATAAATGTGATTGTACCAAGATCTTGGAGATTTCTTCAAGCCATACGGTGCTTTCTTCAATCTGTACACTTTGTACTCTTTATCTTTGATCTCGAACCCTTATGGTTGATCCACGTAAACTTCTTCATCCAAAATTCCATTTAGAAAGGCTCATTTGATGTTCATTTGATAGACTGTCCATTTGTGTGTGGGATGCAACTACCAAAACTGCTCTAAAAGTATGCAAACATTCTACTGGATAAAAAAAAATGCCATAATCAATATCAGGTTGTTGACCAAACCCTTTTTCTACAAGTATTTTCTTGTGCTTATCTATGTTTCCTTTCTCATTGAATTTTGTCTTATATACCCATTTAACTCTAATGTTGGTTTTACCTGTAGGGAGATATACAAGATCCCATGTGTTGTTTCTTTCAATTGATTCAATTTCTTCGTTCATTGCATCAACCCATTTTTATTCCTTCACTACTTATTCAAAATATTTTGGTTGGTAGTATAAGAAGGAAAAATGTTCTTATTGATCCATGTCATTATTTTTCTCATAAATTTCTCTTAAGCTTCTTGTTTTTTGGTTCCTTAAATTTTCTATAGTGGGATGTGAATCATTACTATATGAAGAAGAAGAATTGTTCTTTTTTTTTTCTCCTTGGCCTTGTACTTTCAATATTGGAAGTCTTGGTGGAGAATATTTCTATCTTGTAGCTTCCACATGTTTATCTCCATATATAGAAGAAATCCAATATACAATCATTTCATTTGTCCAATTATCCCAAGATTTATCTTCTTGGAATTTGACATCTCTACTTACTATCAACTTCTTAGTAACAATATTGTACATCCTGTTTGATTTAGACTACTCACTATATCCAAAAAATATACATTTTTCACTTCTATCATCAAAATTTCTCCTCATCTCTTTAGGAACATGAGCATAAGCCACATAGCCAAAAAAAATAAAATGAGAAACATTAGATTTCATACCACTCTAGGATTCTTGAGGGACTTGATTTTTTAAACTTTTGGTTGGTGACAAACTCAAAATATAAATTGAGCATGCGATTACTTCATCCCAATATTCATTTGATAGATTCTTGGCCTTCAACATACTTCTGACCATATTCATTATTGTTTGATTCTTCCTTTCAATTGCTCCATTATGTTGTGGAGTGTATCTTATGGTATATTGTCTCTTGATTCCATGTTTCCTACAATATGTTGCAAATTATTTGGAGTCATACTCACCTCCTCGATATGATATTAGCACTTTTATGTACTTCCCACTCTGTTTCTCTATCAAATATTTAAATTCTCTTAATTTTTCAAATGTCTTTGATTTGTGCTTGAGAAAATACACCCACGATTTTCTGTTAAAATAATCAATGAATGTTCGAAAATAAAAACCGCCTCCTATTGGCTAAGTTTGCATTGGACCAAAAATGTCTATATAAACTATCTTGAGGTGTTCTTTTTCTTTGTAGGAAGCATCAAGAAAACTATCCCTTTGGTGTTTGTCCAAAATACAACTCTCAAAAAAGTTTTTCTATCCATTTATAATGGGAAAAACTTTGAATATAGACTTATTTTGTAAAAGAATGAGACTGCTAAATGGTGAATGACCATATCTAAGATGGCACAACCTAGTCTCATCTGATTTTGATACATTTTTGGCATATGATTGTGACAAATTTACATTTCTCAATATCAAAGGAAACATTCTATTTTTGGTCATATGTACTGTAGCTATGATTTTATTACTCGGTGGTTTATCCAAGATTCTACAATTGGAACCTTTAAAAATGACTCCATAACCATGTTCATTTATTTGTCCTACACTCATTAGATTATGTCTAAGACCAGGTACATAATAAACATCATGAATATCCTTACTTTCATATTGTTTGGTCAATACATAAATTACACCCTTACCTAAAATTTTCTTTTGATAATCATCTCCCAACTTAATTTGAGATGTGATAGAGCTATCTAAACTAGAAAAAAAAATCTTTGTTACCTATCATATGACTGTTGCTGCCACTATCCAACAACTGGAGATCATCACTTTTGATTTCTTCTTTTGTGACTTGGCATGAGAAGAACATTGATTGAGATGATCCTTCTTCAGTGTTGTAACATTTGTTCTACCCCTATTTAGATCTTCTTTATTATTTCTACATTCACTTTCGTAGGGACCAAATTTCTTGCAATAATAAAACTAGATCCCTAATTTGTCAGTCCACCTTGGTTGATTGAAATTTATGCCTCTCCCCCTTTTGTTCTGATATTTCTCTTTGGTTTTTCTAATTGTTCACTTTGTTCTGAGTATTCTGAGGTTGACCTCTCTCCTATTTGAGAGTGTCCTCTTCCTCATTTTCCTCTACTTCTATTCCCTTCACTTCTACCCATGCTTATGGGGGCCTAGGACTGAAATGATTTCTCCAAAGATTCAATATTTCAACTGAACCTGTTCTCATGTGTTAACATAGATCCCATGAGTTCTTCAAATGTCAATGTTCAAAGGTCTTTTGACTCTTCTATGGTGACCATAGCCATATTAAACTTATCAGGAAAGCTTATGAGTACCTTCTCAACGACCTTTTTCTCTTGAATGTTTTCTCCATGAGTACATAGATAATTGACAATGCTCATGACATGGGTCTTGAAATGATCCACAAAATCTGAATCCTTCATCTGAATTGTCTCAAAACTCTTCGAGAGTGTCTGCAACTTTGCAGTTTTTACTTTATTTGTGCCCTGATAGGAAATTTCGAGAGTATCCATGCATGTTTTGCATGATTTTATGTTGCGACTTTGGGGAAGATATATTTCTCTAACCCTTGTTGTATGAGTCATAGGGATTTTCTATCTTTTTTCTAGAGTTCTTCGAGAGAATTAATTTGTGCATTTTTCATTGCTTGTAGATCAATCGAATCTGGTTCTATGAACCAATTAACTACTACTTTCCAACAATTTGTATATCAAGAACGTTGGAAATGGTGGCAATGGAGGAAAGATGCCCACAAAGGGTATGTGGCTTGGAAACAATTTGTTGCAGATATTTATCAACGCTTTGACATTAACACCCACCATTCAGGTCATTTGACCAAGTTGAAACAATTTGTCACAATGGAAGACTTTATAGATACTTTTGAGTGCTTGGATTTCTGCACTGAGAGCATGTATGATGTTTTTTCTTAGAATGCTTTATCATTGGCCTCAAGCACGAGTTTCATTCCCATGTCCTCATGGATCTCCCCTAGAGTTGGGTGGAAGATACTAAATGAGCTAAGTAAGTACAACAGGTTGTCTCTTCTCAAACCATAAAACCCTCCTTTATTCATCGACCTATAAAGGTCACTCCCGCCCCTCCTTCCACTCCATTGAAGATAAAGAAATTGACCCAAGTAGAAAAGGTTGAACACCAACTCAAGGGCCTTTGCTATAATTGTGATGAAAAATATTTTCTTGGGCACAAGTGTAAGGAACAAAATATTTTTATATCCATATTTGAGGATGTTAATGAAGAAGAGGTAGAGGCTCCCCTTGTTGTTGAGTCACCTAAACCCACTGACCTTACTCCACCCTTGGACCCCCCAAAAGTTGAACCAGTCATTTCCCTGAATTTTCTCATTGGCTTCTTTGCTCCCGAAACCCTCAAGATAATTGGTTACATTAAGAATTAGAAGGTCATCATCCTCATTGACAGTGGTAGCACCCATAATTTTATTCATTGTTGCATTTACCAAGAAACTAATTGTTATATCCACGCAGTCAACAAATTTCAAATCATGATTTCCAATGGAGATTCCATGAAATGTGGGGGGCATTGTGAACATGTGTGTCTCCAAATTGGTCAGTACAACATGAAATCTCATGTGTTTTCTATCAACATGGGTGGTTGTTACATTGTTTTGGGTGTTGAATGGTTAAGGACTCTTGGCCCCATCCTCATGGATTTTAATGAATTAACCATGAAATTCAACCAAGAGGGACAACAGTATAATTTCCAAGGAATCACAACAAGTTCCCCTGAGATCATGAGTTCCCATCGCATGGAAAATATCCTAAAAAAAGGTCATTCCAACATTATTGCACAACTACATTCCATTCAAGCCACTAAGACACCCTCTGTGCCTCCTGACCTCCAATCCATCATCTCCAAATATCAAGCTATTTTTTCCACTCCCCAGGGAATTCCCCCTTCCCATGGTGTTCATCATCATTCCATTCCCCTTGTCCCCGAAAACCTTCCTCCCAATGTTCTTCCCTAATGTCATCTCTTTTCCAAAAAAAATGAAGCAGAAAAAATTGTTCAATAATTGCTCACCACATGAGTTATCCATCCTAGTACTAGCCCCTATTCTTATCCTATGGTCATGTTACTTAAGAAAGAAGGATATTGGAACGTGTGTCTTGACTTTCACGCCCTCAAAAAACTCACCATCAAAGACAAATTTTCCATTCTTGTCATTGATTATCTATTGGATGAATTAAGTAGTGCCCATTACTTTACTAAAATTGATCTTCATTTTGGCTACCAGCATATACATATGAAAGAGGTTGGTATTCCTAAGACTTCATTTCAAACTCATGAGGGCCACTATGAGTTCTTGGTCATGCCATTTGTCTTGTGTAATTGTTCCTCCACTTTCCAAGGCCTCATGAATCATTTCTTCCATCCTTTTCTCCATCATTTTGTATTAGTTTTATTTGATGATATTCTCATCTATATTAAAACATGGAAAACCCATCTTGCTGATGTGGATCGAGTTCTTCATCTACTCTCTCAGCACCAAATTTTCCTCAAAAAATATAAATGTTCTTTTGGAACCTCAGAAGTGGATTACTTAGGTCATATTGTTGGAAAGGATGGTTTCAGGGTGGATCCTAATAAAATTGAATCTATCCAAGATTGGCCTCACCATATGACTCTCAAAATCTTGTGTGGATTTTTGGGTTTAACGAGATATTAGCGCAAGCTTGTTAATAATTATAGAAATATTTTGGCGCCTCTCACTAATATCCTTAAAAATAATTCTTTCACTTGGTGATCTAGGTGGATATTGGTGGCCACCCACCTATTCCAACTGGCTCAAAATAGTTTTCTGGTAACTTACTATTTTTAGCATCTTTTTGGTTCCTAAACTTCTGGGGCCATTTTGAAGGCCTAAATGAAGTTTTTCCGGGATAAAGAACCTAAATTATATTTATAGGATTTAACTGAGCCCCCAAAATGAATCTAATCGACCATACCTTTCCAACGAGCTATCGTGTTCCCCAAACCGATATTGTATGCCAAAATTACACCCTTGGGAAGTTGATATAGCAAACTACCCAAAACAGGGTCCACAAAATTGTTGGTTTTTCATCTTCCGGGGTTAGGGTTTTGGATTTTATTTATGATAAAATGGATTTTGGAGCCTCATTTTAACATTCGTATTCTTGCAAATGATATTAGTCGTCACATATCTTCTCAAAGATAAGTTGCCACAATTCTATCAAGTCTTTCACTCTGTATTTCTACAGTTTTGTACATTTCGCTCATTAATAGAAATTGTGTATTACTGTATATCTATGCCTATTGTTATATTTTTGATATATCTCTGTTATATTATTGTCACTCTTGCAATATCTCTGTATATTTCTGTGGTATATCTCTTCTCTCATTTTGTATCGAAAATAATCTAGATCAGTGGTATTAGAGCAGGTTGTTCTTGATCATTTTTGAGTGCATGTCCCCGATGAGGTCCCAGTATAGAAATTTGGGTCTCGATCTTGTCTCTCTTGAGGAAAATCACTCTCGCACGCCCAAGAAACCCTCCATGGCAGAATAAAAGAAAAATGACAGAGAAAGAGATTCTATCAATATGTTTCTTGAGCAAGTTCTCATGTGACAGAGGGACGAAATGATGGAGAATTTTTCCCACATCCTTAAATGTCTGTCGATAGAAGAAGGAACATATTCATCAAGTGGCCACTTTGGAATAACCTCTCCTTTCAAGGTATAGGTTAATTTTGATATTCCCATATTTGAAGGCCAGATAGATGTGGATTCCCTAGACAAATGGTTAAATCTGCTAGAAGGTTATTTATTTGTTCACATTTTTTTCTAACAGGGAAAATATCACCTTATCACTCTTTAAGGCTCTCCCCCATGTCCAAAATTGGTGGGAAACTTACTGGGAGAAAATTTCCATAGAGGATTATGGAATATATGGGGTCGAGCCCACTTGGGATTTTTTTTTGGATGCGGTCAAGGAACAATATTACCTTGTTGGAAACTATGAATACCAATACATGAGATGGACCACGTTGTGTCAAGAGAGGGGGAAAGCAGTACCATATTTGACCAATAATTTCCATAACTTGTGCACCAAGATGGGTATCAAAGACTTCGAGCGACATTTGGTTCTAAAATATCGTGGGGCTCTACACAGATACATACAAACTGAAATGGATTTTCTAGACATCTCATCACTCAGTGTTTCTTATCAATATGTTGTTAAAATCAAGCAGAAATTTAAGAACCAGAAAAAATGGGAGTTCAAGTCTGCAAATACGCAACAACCAAAGAATGATAAAGACAGTCCTAACAAACAACCTCCTGAAAACCCGTCCAATCCACAGAAGGGTAATGAAAAGACAAAGAAGGACATTGGAAAATGGTGTGATTTCCACAAAATCCCCTAGAACAACACCGATGAATGTTGCTCAAAAATGTGACTCATTGGTGGCCGATATAAAATACAAGGAGTCGAACCTTGATTCATAATCTGATTCAGAAAATAGTGGTAGAAGACAGATCATCGACGTAGACCCCATTGCTATTGTCGTGAATGCAACAATTCAACCAAAAGAACCCACATATCCTGAAGAGGGGGAGCGAATTTTTCATTCATATATGTGAGTGAAGGGGACCCTACTCCATTTTATTGTTGATAGCGGAAGCCAGAAGAACCTCATGTCAACAGAGGTCATCAAACATTTGGGTTTGTCGACAACATCACACCCGCAACCAGACAACATCGGATGGCTTCACAAGGGACGAGATCTTTTTGTGATCCAGTAGTGATGATTTTCATACGAAATATAGCCCTTCAAAGATGAGGTATTATGTGATGTTTACCTATTGGATGTATGTGATGTTCTTTTGGGCCAACCATATATGTGGAAGAGCCATATTTGTCTCGACCCCGTAGTTTCATTGTTACTCTGGGGGGTCATCTCTACAGGATATCGGAGGTAGTTCCAGCTAATGTTCCAACTAAACAAAAGGTAGTATCTCATACTACAAAATTCAACTTCTTCACAATCTATTCAAAAGGTGAACATATGGACACTGCAACCACTACAACCTCGACCCAAGCACCTTTTATCCAACAAAAGCAGTTCGAAAATATTTCAACAAAGAGAAAATATTCCTTTTGTACACAGTCATCTTATATATCCTGACTGGTTGAACAGACTCAACCCCTCCAGAAACAGGTTTGTGGCAACCTTCAACAAGCTAACCAACACAACTTCTCCAGCAAGGCAAGCAACTCATCAAGATGCAGATTGAGAAAATGTTTTTCCCTCTCCCTCGAGCACTTAAAAAAATGGAGACTATTTCTTCCTAAGGAGGGAGGATTGATCTAGGTGGATATCGATGTCCACCCACCTATTCCAACTGGTTCAAAACAGTTTTCTGTTAACTTACTATGTTTAGTAGTTTTTTAGTTCCTAAACTTCTGGGGCCATTTTGAAGGCCTAAATGAAGTTTTTTTCAGGATAGAGCACCTTAAGGTTAGCCAAAGGCTCTAATTGAGCAACCATAATGAATCTCCTCAATGATACTTTTCCAACAAGCTATTGTGTGCCCCAAATGGAGATCATATTCCAAAGTTATGCCCTGGGGAATTTGATACACCAAACTACCCAAAATGGGGTCCACAAAACTGTTGGGTTTTCATCTTTTGGGGTTAGGGTTTTGGATTGTATTTATGATAAAATGGCCTTTGGAGCCTCATTGTAACATTCATCTTATTTTTAATGCAAGTAGCTTTCACATATCTTCTCAAAGGTAAGCTTCCACCATTCTAGCGAGTCTTTCACTCTGTATTTCTATAGTTTTGTACATTTCGTTCATTAATAGAAATTTTGTATTATTGTATATCTATGCCTCTTGTTATATTTCTGATATATCTCTGTTGTATTATTGTCTCTCTTGCAATATCTCTGTATATTTTTGTGTTATGTCTCCGCTCTCAGTTTGTACCGAGAATAATATGGATCACTTGGACTCCAACAACTGATCATTCCTTCCACACCTTGAAGGATGATATGTGCACCACTCCTTTCATGGCCCTTCATGACTTCATAAATACCTTTGTACTGGAATGTGATTCTTCAAGGAGAGGAATTGGCATAGTCCTTATGCAAGATTTTTGAACTTTGACCTTTACCAAAAAACAACTATGAAAGAGAAATTTGGGCCAATCAATCTATGAAAATGAAATACTGTCTATTTTGTATGCAGTGTATCTCTGACACCCTTACCTATTGGGGAAACACTTCCAAATTAAGAAAGATCATCAGAGCCTCAAGTATTTTATGGAGAAACTTATTTCATCCACAAAGAAACACAAATCGGTGACTAAGCTATTTGTATATGATTATGAGATCATTTACAAGAAGGAAAAAGACAATGTGGTTGTTGATGCTATTTCAAGAAAATATGAATATGAACGGTCCCTCCTTTCACTCTCCTTCATTGTACCACATTGGCTCCAAATTTTTATCCAGGAATGGTTGCAAGATCCCCAAATTTTGTGTCGAATTAAAAAATTGCAAGACTTTTCTCTATTTTCCCCAGGGTACTATTGTAACAATGATGATATTTGCTACAAAGGTCGCTTGTATTTAAGTAAACAATCACAACTTAAATCCACAGTGCTTTCTGAGCTTCATGCTACACCCATAGTTGGGCACTCAGGGTTTACCAAAACCCATGACAAGGTCAAACGTTTTTGTTTTTTTTCCTGGGATGGTATGAAATAGGACATCTGCACCTTTGTGGCAGAATGTGATGTATGTCAACACAACCAAGGAGAAATAGTCAAATCCCCCTATACACTACAACCACTTCCAATTCAACCAACTATTTGGATGGATATCTCTATGGATTTCATTGTTGGATTACCTAAATATGATAATAAGTCAGTCATCATGGTTGTAGTTGATCGCATTTTGAAATACACTCATTCATGTTCTCTTCAACACCCATTTACCGCATCCACTATGGATCAAATTTTCATGGATCATATCTTCAAGATTCATGGCATGCCTTATTCTATTGTTTCTTAGTGAGATCCCTCTTGCACCAACAATTTTTTACAAGAATTGTTCAGGATATAGGGAACCCAATGGAACCTTAGCACAACCTATCATCCTTAGACTGATGTACAAACTCAAGTTGTCAACAAGTGTTTGGAAACATATTTCATGTGTTTTTCATCTAAGAGCAAAAATCAGTGGCCTCAATGGTTGCTGCTAGCTAATTGGTGGTACCACACATCTTACCCTACAACTACTCGCATGACTCCTTTTGAATCAATATATGGAAAAAATCCACCTTCAATTATCTCATAAATTTCAGGTGTCTCGAATGTTTATGCGGTTGACCAAAATCTTATAGTTTGAGAGGCTATTATTCATTCCCTCAAAGAGAATTTGGTCAACAATATTGCAACAAAGAGAAAATATTCCTTTTTCACTACAACCACTACAGCCTCGATCCAAGCACCTTTTATCCAACATAAGCAAGTCGATAATATTGCAACAAAGATAAATTTTTCCTTTTTCACACAGTCATCTCATGTATCCTGACTGGTTGAACAGACTCAACCCCTCCAACAACAGGTTCATGACAACCTTCAACAAGCTAATCAATGCAACTTTTCCAGCAAGGCAAGCAACTCATCAAGATGCAGATTTATAAAATGATTTTCCCTCTCCCCCGGGCACTCAAAACAATGGATACCATTTCTTCCTAACGAGGGGGGATTGATCTAGGTGGATATCGGTGGCCACCCACCTATTCCAACTGGTTAAAAACATTTTTCTAGTAACTTACTATATTTAGTAGTTTTTTGGTTCCTCAACTTCTGGGGCCATTTTGAAGGCCTAAATGATTTTTTTTATTGGGATCAAGCACCTTAAGGATATCCAAAGTCTCTAATTGAACCCCCAAAATGAATCTCCTCGACGATAGCTTTCCAACATGCTATTGTGCGCACCAAATGGAGTGCATATGCAATAGTTACGTCCCAGAAAGTTGATACACCAAACTACCCAAAATGGGGTCCACAAAACTGTTGGATTTTCATCTTCCAGGGTTATGGTTTTGGATTTTATTTTTGATAAAATGGCCTTTGGAGCCTCATTGTAACATTCGTCGTCTTGCGAATGCAAGTCACAATCACATCTCTTCTCAAAGATAAGTTGTCACCATTCTAGTGAGTCTTTCACTCTGCATTTCTACAGTTTTGTTTCGTTCATTAATAGAAATTGTGTATTATTGTATATCTCTGCCTCTTGTTATATTTTTTATATATCTATGTTATATTATTTTCTCTCTTGCAATATCTCTGTATATTTCTGTGTTATATCTCTGCTCTCATTTCGTACCGAAAATAATCAAGAGCACTTGGACTCCAACAACTGATCATTCCTTCCACACCTTGAAGGAGGATATGTGCACCACTCCTATCATGGCCATTCCCGAATTCACAAATACATTTGTCCTAGAATGTGATGCTTCAAGGAGAGGAATTGGCATAGTCCTTATGCAAGATTGACGACCTTTGGCCTTTACCAGAAACAAACCATTAGAGAGAAATTTGGGCCAATCAATTTATGAAAATGAAATATTGGATATTTTGTATACAGTGGATCTATGACGCCCTTACCTATTGGGGAAATTCTTCCAAATTAAGAAATATCATCAGAGCCTCAAGTATTTTCTAGAGAAACTTATTTCATCTACGGAGCAACACAAATGGGGGACTAAGCTATTTGGTTATGATTATGAGATCATTTACAAGAAAGGAAAAGACAATGTGGTTTTTGACGCTCTTTCAAGAAAATATGAAGATGAATGGTCCCTCTTTTCCCTCTCCTTCATTATACCACATTGGCTCCAAACTGTTCTCCAGGAATGGCTGCAAGATCCTAAATTTTTTTGTCTAATCCAACAATTGCAAGACAATTCTCCAATTTCCCCAGGGTAATATTGGAGCAATGATGGGATTCGCTACAAAGTTCGTATGTATTTAAGTAAACAATCACAACTTAAATCCATAGTTATTTCTGAGCTTCACGCTACACCCATAGTTAGGCACTCAGGGTTTACAAAAACCCATGACAATGTCAAACGTTATTTTTTCTGGGATGGTATGAAACATGATGTCCACACCTTTGTGGTAGAATGTGATATATGTCAACACAACAAAGGAGAAATAGTCGAATCCCCCAACAGACTACAACCACTTCCGATTCAACCAACTATTTGGAGGGATATCTCTATGGATTTCATTATTGGATTACCTAAATCTTCCAATAAGTAAGTCATCATGGTGGTAGTTGATCGTCTTTCGAAGTACACTCATTTATGTGCTCTTCAACACCCATTTACCGCATCCACCGTGGCTCAACTTTTCATGGATCATATCTTCAAGATTCATGGCATGCCTTATTCTATTGTTTCCGACCCAGATCCCACTTTTACCAGCAATTTTTGGAAAGAATTGTTCAGGCTATAGGGAACGCAATTACATATCATCACAACCTATCATCCTTAGACTGGTGGTCAAACTCAAGTTGTCAACAAGTGTTTGGAAACATATTTCAGGTGTTTTGCATCTAAGAAGAAAAATCAATGAGCTCAATGGTTACCTCTAAGTAATTGGTGGTACCACACATATTACCATACAACCACTCACATGACCCCTTAATTTTGAATCAATATATGGAAAAAATACACCTTAAGTTCTCTCATACATGCCAGGTGTCTTAAAGTTTCAGGCAGTTGACCAAAATCTTACAGTTCGAGAGGCTATTATTCGTTAATCCCTCAAAGAGAATTTGGTAATGGCTTAGAATCACCTGAAGAAACAATCATATCGAGTTCGTTTCGAACGTCAATTTTTTGAAGGATACTAGTTGTTTCTTCGACTGCAACCTTATAAGTAGAATTCGCTCAAGGATGAACATTGTGAAAAAATTGCACCTAAATTTAATGGTACTTCATTTCTCAAGTGCATGGGACCGGTCACCTACTGGTTATATTTTTTAAGTCATTTTAAGTTCCATCTTGTTTTTCATGTCTCATGTTTAAATAAGGTGATTGGAACTAAGTGCCAAACTCAAACCAGTCTCTCTGAGTTGGATGAAGAAGGCTCCATCTGGTTGCAACCACAAGCATTCTTGGATCAACGTGAGTTTCATCTTCGTCATTGCACCATCAAGGAAGTGTTAGTACAATGGAAAGACACAACTCCAGTAGATGCCACCTAGGAG
>ML793949.1:480187-505137 GCA_009831015.1 Picea engelmannii
GATTTTCTTTGAAAGGTATGATACTATATTTCAAGGAAACATGTAATATTTCGAAGAATATTTCACCAATAACAAATGTCATCAACAAACAAATGTGGATTTATAGATACTAATATTTAAGTTGATAGGTGTATACCTATTGGAAATGGTCAGAATTAATGGGATTTTAATTATATGGAATTTTAATAGACACGATCTCATATGCTTTGAATATTCTTCATCATTATAGTAAATTAAAGGTTGTTTCTTCATTAAAAAGGGTGATTAAGATGAATAACATAAAAATGATGATTCATTTACTAAAATTTTTATTGAACTTTGATTTTTACTGCATTTACTACAACTAGTTTTTTACATTTAAATTTTTTATTGTCTACATGGTTTGCTTCCCATGTGTCGGTTAATCGTGGGGCGCAATCATCTCTAGTGGTTATTCGTGGTGTTCATTCAGCTCCAATTTTTACTAGCTGTCGATCTGATCTGCATGCGTGGAGACTTAAAAAATAAGGATGCCTACTAGACTTGTTTGAAAATAATGTTATTGTTAAAGTTCAAGCAGAGGAAAGAATAAAAAGACAACAACAATGGAGTTGTTCATCTCTTCTCAACATTCATATGATAAAATGAAATGCAAATACAAAGAACTAGATATTTTCGTACAACACTCCATCTTCTCACCTACCTAATAAATGCTCATTCACCTATCTTATCTAGTGCATTTAAGATACCTATCCACTATCACCTTGATCAAGTAAGAGACAAATTACTCCATTTAACACTCCCCCTTAATTTCGACCATTACAAAAAATCAACAAAAACAATGCCTAAGTGTCATCTCTCAAATTAAAAAGTATTTCTTCCCAATGCTTTGGTGAAGATATTTGCTAATTATTCTTTCGAACCATAAAACTATAGCATAATGCTACCAACTGATCCAGAATCAGATCCAAGAGATTGATGGGGCTTAGAAAGGCCTAAAAATAAAAGTTCTCATAATGGCTTCAAAATGGACGTGTGCGTAGGCCTCATCGATACAAACCCAAAAAAACTTGAATGGGCTCAAACGAATGTTGTATGCTCAAGTTATGGCGATTTGTTTATTTTTCCAAACAGGCAAAAAAAATGATGATTGCATAGTCCATATAGTGCCACGTGGTAGCTGATTGTACAGGTCGTACAACCATACAAATGACGTGGAAGGCACAGTTGGAAGCTTCTAGAGGTGACACGCCACAGACTGACTGGGGATACAGAGCTGATGTGGCCCTACGACAGATGGACACGTGACGTACAGATGATAGTTGGGCAGGTGACTGGGCGTAAAGACTGACATGTGGCAGGGTGACTGGGCGTATAGACTGTTGATGTGTCAGACAAGTGGCAGGATGATTGGGTGTACAGTGTGACAATTTGGTCCAATCTTGGGTCATCACGTGGCCCAATCAGGTGGTTCCACGTGGCACCCTGCAGATGCTTAATGACAGTTGGGTAAAAGTTTGTTAGGCCGGGAGGTTCAAACCTCAGACCTCCTTAGGCGCCAACGATTTAACCACTGGGAGCTAACCATATGGTTTGCGTTTATTTCTTGTTGAATACTTGGCGCATTTTTAAAATAAGTTGACAGTGGCAGAAAATGGGGTTTAGCTCTGGTTGGCGGGGGACAACCCCAACCGACCGGGGGATTAATACTAGGATCTATCACAGTGGAGGGCACATGGAGTTATGGTATGTGGCCATATGGCCCATACGACTAGCACAATGCCAAGGACCTCAGTCTTAACCCTGAGCGCCTAGCCCGAGAGCATATGGCGGGCTCCCATACCACCAATGGCTAGCGCATAGGGGGTTGTGCCCTATTCAAACACAAAAGTGGGTTATGAACTATATATTAGGGATTTTTATTGATTTTATATTCAGATTTGGATATTTTTTGCCCTTTTGGGGGGATATTGGGCACTTTTTTAGGCGAGATCTTAGGGGGAAGTTGGGATATTGTTACCAACTTCGAATCTATATAAACCAGGACTTCTTGAGGCCATGGGAGGAGATTTAGAGTAGGTTTATGCTGAATATTTTCCAATCCAAATCCATTTTTATGCAGGGAAGTTGTTGAGGAGCGCACCTTTGTGGGTCATTTGTAGGAGCTTTGTTCATCCGATTTGAGTGTCGTTTCTTTTTTTCGGTTCTAGAGATCTAGTAGAATAAGACCAGATCAGTTTTGTAACCTTTCGGCACTGTTGTGATGTACTTATTGAGCTCTGAACATAAATAAGAAAGCCTCACCCACTGAGACAAAGGCCCAGAGACGTAGGCGAGATTTTCGAACTCCGTTATCACATTGGTGTTATGGTTTGTTGTTGTTTATGCTTCATTTCAGCTCTATACATGTTTATATGGATGTTATGATTATTCTATATTTCTTCCTCTTTCTTTAAGCTTCATAATTGGTTAATAAACACATGCTTAGTAACTAAACCATTGTCGTGTAAAAGATCTTTTCAGATCAAGTGGTATCAAAGCTAGTTGATGTTTGGATTTGAGTTTTGCATGTTAACTAGGGAAAATATACATCGTGGTGAAGGAGATATTTTTGAAGAGAATCCATTGATTGGATTGATAAAGATAAATTCTCTAAGTGAGAGGATGGCATTGGAAGAGGGACTCTCTCAGGATGAGAAATATTTTTGAAAAACTTTCTTTGCTATGTCGGAGATGATGAAGGTTTTGTATGAAGATTACTTGGAACAAAAGAGACCAGTTCTTGGTGAATATTCAAAGGGAAAAAGTGAAGAAGAAGAGGATCCTCCTCAAATTCCTCCTTCACCTCCATATTCACCTTCTTCTTCTCCTTCTTCTTCAATTTCAAGTTATAAATCCAATGCAAAGAAACATGTTCATAAACATAAGAATGAAATGCCTTTATTAAAACTTGATGTTAAATTCGAATTACCCATGTATGATGGTGAAGTTAATGCAGAAAGACTTGACAATTGGGTCAGACATATGGAGGTTTATTGCAGTGTGAAATAGATCAAGGATGAGGAACCTCAGATCAAGTTAGCATCACTTAGACTTGCAGGCACAACACTCATATGGTGGCAAAGCAAGTTGCAAAATGGAACGCAACAAGTGGGTAATGTATTTCCATCATGGAAAAGTTTTATTTATGCACTTAGAAAGAAATTCTATTATTTGGGTTATAAAGAGAAAACATTAATTGAATGGAAAGATTTAAAACTAAGAAAAAGACAATCAATGGAAGAATACATAAACGGATTTCGTAAAATGGCATTGATGTTAGATATTCCTTTACATACCCAAGAAAATATTATGAAGTATATAGGAGGTTTACCTACACATATATGAAATATTGTATTCATGTTTTGACCAACTAATATTGATGAGGTTTTTGTTCAAGCGACATACATCGAAGCATGGAAAACAGGTGTTGGTGTATCAGGGGGATTGTCTTCAAGGAAAGAGGACAAGAGGAAATGGCATGGAAAGAAGTCAAATTCAGTGACAAGAAAGGAAGAGAAGCCATATTGCAAGCATTGCAAGAAAGAGGGGCATGATGAGGACCGATGTTAGCAATTTCATCTCGAGAAGAGGCTAAAGTGGTTCAAGGAAAAGAAAGGGAGGAAAACATTTGTAGCGACAACATGACCCACAAACTTGGGATCAGATTTAGGTGATGAATCTAAGGTCTCATTGGTTGGTATGACAGGTAAAACTGGTGAAGGAATTGATTGTAGAAGAAACTTGTTTCACATAAGGGTCATCATGAGGCACACTAAGGTTGACACATTGATAGATAGTGGATCTCAATCTAACTTAATTTCAGAGGAATTGATTAAGAAATTGGGGTTAAAAACATAGATGCATCATAATCCCTACACACTTAAATGTATAAGCAACAATCATCAAATGCACATAACCAAACAGTACACATCAAAATTTGCAATTTCATCTAAGTATGTGGATGAGGTAACATGTGATGGAGTGCCACTAAGTGAATGTGGAATGGTCTTAGGCGGTCCATACTTATATGATCGTAAATCAATCTTCTACAGGACAAAGAATCAATATTAGTTAACCAAAGAAGGTCAAGATTATGTGGTTCATGCTGATCATGTAAAGGAAAATAAAACTCTTCAAACAATGGAACAATTAAAGAAGACATCTCAAGCAAGAAAAAAACCTATAATTGTTTCAAATCAAGTAATAGATCTTAAGCAGGAACATGAGATGATTGTGAAATGGAAAATCAATCATAGTTTGCTTCAATATAAGCTTATGTCGTGCAAATATTACAAACATATCAGTTCATTTGCAGTCATATTTTTATGATATCATTAGTAATGTTGTCTACATGGATGATAGTGGCTTCAGTAAGATGTGATAGGGTTCAAATGACTAACAATATGTTGTCAGTTGTCATGATTGTGTTACAGTTGATCTTGATGAGACAGGTGCACAGGACAGAGTTCAAAGATAGAGAGAACAAGTCGGGTGGTCTATTCCAAGCTTGATGACTGGTCAATAACCTTTTGGGGACCAAAAGTTCCTTTAGTGAGGAGGTGTGATCCAGAATCGGATCCAGGAGCTTGATGGGGCTCAGAAAGGCCTAAAAATAAAAGTTCTCACAATGGCTTCAAAATTGAGCTGTGTGTAGGACTCGTCGATACAAACCCAATGCAACTTGAACATAATCAAACGAAAGTCGTATGCTCAAGTTATGCTGATCTATTCGTTTTTCCAAGCATGCAAAAAAAAATGATGACTGTACAGTCCGTACAGTCTATATAGTTCCACATGGCAGCTAACTTTACAGGTCGTACGGATGTACAAATAACGTGGCATGAACAGTTGGAAACTTCTAGCAGTGACATGTGGTAGGCTGACTGGGCATACGAAGCTGACATGACCCTATAGAAGATGGACACATGGCATATGGACGACATCTGGGCAGGTGACTGGGCATACGGACTGACACATGGCAGGGTGACTGGGTGTACGGACTGCTGACATGTCGAACAGGTGGTAGGATGATTGGGCGTACGGTTTGACGATGTGGTCCAATCCTGGGTCGCCACGTGGCCCAATGAGGTGGTGCCACACAACACCCTGCAGATTCCTAATGACAGATGGGTAAAAAAAATTTAGGCTGGGAGGTTCGAACCTCTGACCTCCTTGGATGCCAACAATTTAACCATTGGGCTCTAACCATACGGGCTGCATTTGTTTCTTTTTGAATACTTGGCCCATTTTTAAAATAATTTGACAGTGGCGGAAAATGGGGGGTTATCCCCAGTCGGCGGGGGCCAACCCTGACCCACCAGGGGCTTAATACTAGGATCTATCATAATGGAGGGCGCGTGGAGTTATAGTATGTGGCCATATGGCCCATACGACCAGCACGACACTAAGGACCTGGGGCTTAACCGTGATCGTCTGGCCCGAGAGCATATGACATGCTCCCATACGACAAGTGGACATTGCATAGGGGGTTGCACCCTATTCAAATGAAAAAGTGGGTTATGAACTATATATTAGTGATTTTTGTTGATTTTTATTGATTTTATATGCAGATTTGGAGATTTTTGGCCCTTTTGGGGGGATATTGGGCTCGTTTTTAGTCCAGATCTTGGGGGGGGAGTTGGGAGATGGTTACCAACTTCAGATCTATATAAACCTAGCCTTCTTGAGGCCATGGGAGGAGATTCAGAGTAGTTATATGCTAAATATTTTCCAAGCCAAAGCCATTTTTATGCAGGGAAGTTGTTGAGGAGCGCACCTTTGCAGGCCATTTCTGGGAGCTATTGTCATGTGATTTGAGTGTCGTTTCTTTTGTTGGGTTCTAGATATCTGGTAGAACAAGAAAAAATCTGTTTTGTAATATTTTGGCATTGATGTGATGTACTTATTGAGCTTTGAGAATAAATAAGAAAGCATCACCCACTAAGGCAAAGGCCCAGAGACGTAGGCAAGATTGACGAACTTTGTTATCACATTGTTGTTATGGTTTGTTGTTGTTTACGCTTCATTTCAGTTATGTACATGTTTATATGGTTGTTATGATTCTTCTATATTTCTTCCTCTTTCTTTAAGCTTCCTAATTGGTTAATCAACACATGCTTAATAACTCAACCATTGTCGTGTAAAATATCTTTTCGGATCACCAACATTGACAATCTCCCGAATGAAATGATAATGAGTGTCAATGTGTTTACTCTTGCAGTGAAACACATGATCCTTAGATAATGCAATTGTTGAAATGTTGTCACAAAATATAGGAGTTGTCTCCTTCTCTTCATGTGAAATATCACTAAGGATCCTTCTCAACCAAACTACATGACATGATGCTAATGCTGCTTCCACATACTTTGCTTCTGCTGAAGAAATTGTGACGATGGGTTGTTTCTTAGAATCCCATGAAATAAAACATGTACCCAACAAAAATGTGTACCCTTAAGTACTTTTCTTATCATCAACGCTACTTGAAAAATCACTATCTATATATCCAACAAGTGGATCATATTATGAATTGGAATACCAAATTTCATAATCTTTTGTACCTGCATAATACCTAAAATTTCGTTTTCCAACTCTCCAATGAGAGATTTTGGAATTTTCCATAAATTTTGACATTAAGCTGACTACAGATTTGATCAAACATTTCAAATTCACTTTGCATGGCTTCTTTGAATTCATTCAACAACAAATTTCTCATATAAATCATTTCATAAACATAGAGACAAGCTATCAAAATATTACCTTTATGGTCTCTTTTGGTGTAAAGTGTGGGATCATTGCTACTCTTTTTGAACCCATTGTTGAGAAAATAAGAATAAATGTGATTGTACCAAGATCTTGGAGATTTCTTCAAGCCATACGGTGCTTTCTTCAATCTGTACACTTTGTACTCTTTATCTTTGATCTCGAACCCTTATGGTTGATCCACGTAAACTTCTTCATCCAAAATTCCATTTAGAAAGGCTCATTTGATGTTCATTTGATAGACTGTCCATTTGTGTGTGGGATGCAACTACCAAAACTGCTCTAAAAGTATGCAAACATTCTACTGGATAAAAAAAAATGCCATAATCAATATCAGGTTGTTGACCAAACCCTTTTTCTACAAGTATTTTCTTGTGCTTATCTATGTTTCCTTTCTCATTGAATTTTGTCTTATATACCCATTTAACTCTAATGTTGGTTTTACCTGTAGGGAGATATACAAGATCCCATGTGTTGTTTCTTTCAATTGATTCAATTTCTTCGTTCATTGCATCAACCCATTTTTATTCCTTCACTACTTATTCAAAATATTTTGGTTGGTAGTATAAGAAGGAAAAATGTTCTTATTGATCCATGTCATTATTTTTCTCATAAATTTCTCTTAAGCTTCTTGTTTTTTGGTTCCTTAAATTTTCTATAGTGGGATGTGAATCATTACTATATGAAGAAGAAGAATTGTTCTTTTTTTTTTCTCCTTGGCCTTGTACTTTCAATATTGGAAGTCTTGGTGGAGAATATTTCTATCTTGTAGCTTCCACATGTTTATCTCCATATATAGAAGAAATCCAATATACAATCATTTCATTTGTCCAATTATCCCAAGATTTATCTTCTTGGAATTTGACATCTCTACTTACTATCAACTTCTTAGTAACAATATTGTACATCCTGTTTGATTTAGACTACTCACTATATCCAAAAAATATACATTTTTCACTTCTATCATCAAAATTTCTCCTCATCTCTTTAGGAACATGAGCATAAGCCACATAGCCAAAAAAAATAAAATGAGAAACATTAGATTTCATACCACTCTAGGATTCTTGAGGGACTTGATTTTTTAAACTTTTGGTTGGTGACAAACTCAAAATATAAATTGAGCATGCGATTACTTCATCCCAATATTCATTTGATAGATTCTTGGCCTTCAACATACTTCTGACCATATTCATTATTGTTTGATTCTTCCTTTCAATTGCTCCATTATGTTGTGGAGTGTATCTTATGGTATATTGTCTCTTGATTCCATGTTTCCTACAATATGTTGCAAATTATTTGGAGTCATACTCACCTCCTCGATATGATATTAGCACTTTTATGTACTTCCCACTCTGTTTCTCTATCAAATATTTAAATTCTCTTAATTTTTCAAATGTCTTTGATTTGTGCTTGAGAAAATACACCCACGATTTTCTGTTAAAATAATCAATGAATGTTCGAAAATAAAAACCGCCTCCTATTGGCTAAGTTTGCATTGGACCAAAAATGTCTATATAAACTATCTTGAGGTGTTCTTTTTCTTTGTAGGAAGCATCAAGAAAACTATCCCTTTGGTGTTTGTCCAAAATACAACTCTCAAAAAAGTTTTTCTATCCATTTATAATGGGAAAAACTTTGAATATAGACTTATTTTGTAAAAGAATGAGACTGCTAAATGGTGAATGACCATATCTAAGATGGCACAACCTAGTCTCATCTGATTTTGATACATTTTTGGCATATGATTGTGACAAATTTACATTTCTCAATATCAAAGGAAACATTCTATTTTTGGTCATATGTACTGTAGCTATGATTTTATTACTCGGTGGTTTATCCAAGATTCTACAATTGGAACCTTTAAAAATGACTCCATAACCATGTTCATTTATTTGTCCTACACTCATTAGATTATGTCTAAGACCAGGTACATAATAAACATCATGAATATCCTTACTTTCATATTGTTTGGTCAATACATAAATTACACCCTTACCTAAAATTTTCTTTTGATAATCATCTCCCAACTTAATTTGAGATGTGATAGAGCTATCTAAACTAGAAAAAAAAATCTTTGTTACCTATCATATGACTGTTGCTGCCACTATCCAACAACTGGAGATCATCACTTTTGATTTCTTCTTTTGTGACTTGGCATGAGAAGAACATTGATTGAGATGATCCTTCTTCAGTGTTGTAACATTTGTTCTACCCCTATTTAGATCTTCTTTATTATTTCTACATTCACTTTCGTAGGGACCAAATTTCTTGCAATAATAAAACTAGATCCCTAATTTGTCAGTCCACCTTGGTTGATTGAAATTTATGCCTCTCCCCCTTTTGTTCTGATATTTCTCTTTGGTTTTTCTAATTGTTCACTTTGTTCTGAGTATTCTGAGGTTGACCTCTCTCCTATTTGAGAGTGTCCTCTTCCTCATTTTCCTCTACTTCTATTCCCTTCACTTCTACCCATGCTTATGGGGGCCTAGGACTGAAATGATTTCTCCAAAGATTCAATATTTCAACTGAACCTGTTCTCATGTGTTAACATAGATCCCATGAGTTCTTCAAATGTCAATGTTCAAAGGTCTTTTGACTCTTCTATGGTGACCATAGCCATATTAAACTTATCAGGAAAGCTTATGAGTACCTTCTCAACGACCTTTTTCTCTTGAATGTTTTCTCCATGAGTACATAGATAATTGACAATGCTCATGACATGGGTCTTGAAATGATCCACAAAATCTGAATCCTTCATCTGAATTGTCTCAAAACTCTTCGAGAGTGTCTGCAACTTTGCAGTTTTTACTTTATTTGTGCCCTGATAGGAAATTTCGAGAGTATCCATGCATGTTTTGCATGATTTTATGTTGCGACTTTGGGGAAGATATATTTCTCTAACCCTTGTTGTATGAGTCATAGGGATTTTCTATCTTTTTTCTAGAGTTCTTCGAGAGAATTAATTTGTGCATTTTTCATTGCTTGTAGATCAATCGAATCTGGTTCTATGAACCAATTAACTACTACTTTCCAACAATTTGTATATCAAGAACGTTGGAAATGGTGGCAATGGAGGAAAGATGCCCACAAAGGGTATGTGGCTTGGAAACAATTTGTTGCAGATATTTATCAACGCTTTGACATTAACACCCACCATTCAGGTCATTTGACCAAGTTGAAACAATTTGTCACAATGGAAGACTTTATAGATACTTTTGAGTGCTTGGATTTCTGCACTGAGAGCATGTATGATGTTTTTTCTTAGAATGCTTTATCATTGGCCTCAAGCACGAGTTTCATTCCCATGTCCTCATGGATCTCCCCTAGAGTTGGGTGGAAGATACTAAATGAGCTAAGTAAGTACAACAGGTTGTCTCTTCTCAAACCATAAAACCCTCCTTTATTCATCGACCTATAAAGGTCACTCCCGCCCCTCCTTCCACTCCATTGAAGATAAAGAAATTGACCCAAGTAGAAAAGGTTGAACACCAACTCAAGGGCCTTTGCTATAATTGTGATGAAAAATATTTTCTTGGGCACAAGTGTAAGGAACAAAATATTTTTATATCCATATTTGAGGATGTTAATGAAGAAGAGGTAGAGGCTCCCCTTGTTGTTGAGTCACCTAAACCCACTGACCTTACTCCACCCTTGGACCCCCCAAAAGTTGAACCAGTCATTTCCCTGAATTTTCTCATTGGCTTCTTTGCTCCCGAAACCCTCAAGATAATTGGTTACATTAAGAATTAGAAGGTCATCATCCTCATTGACAGTGGTAGCACCCATAATTTTATTCATTGTTGCATTTACCAAGAAACTAATTGTTATATCCACGCAGTCAACAAATTTCAAATCATGATTTCCAATGGAGATTCCATGAAATGTGGGGGGCATTGTGAACATGTGTGTCTCCAAATTGGTCAGTACAACATGAAATCTCATGTGTTTTCTATCAACATGGGTGGTTGTTACATTGTTTTGGGTGTTGAATGGTTAAGGACTCTTGGCCCCATCCTCATGGATTTTAATGAATTAACCATGAAATTCAACCAAGAGGGACAACAGTATAATTTCCAAGGAATCACAACAAGTTCCCCTGAGATCATGAGTTCCCATCGCATGGAAAATATCCTAAAAAAAGGTCATTCCAACATTATTGCACAACTACATTCCATTCAAGCCACTAAGACACCCTCTGTGCCTCCTGACCTCCAATCCATCATCTCCAAATATCAAGCTATTTTTTCCACTCCCCAGGGAATTCCCCCTTCCCATGGTGTTCATCATCATTCCATTCCCCTTGTCCCCGAAAACCTTCCTCCCAATGTTCTTCCCTAATGTCATCTCTTTTCCAAAAAAAATGAAGCAGAAAAAATTGTTCAATAATTGCTCACCACATGAGTTATCCATCCTAGTACTAGCCCCTATTCTTATCCTATGGTCATGTTACTTAAGAAAGAAGGATATTGGAACGTGTGTCTTGACTTTCACGCCCTCAAAAAACTCACCATCAAAGACAAATTTTCCATTCTTGTCATTGATTATCTATTGGATGAATTAAGTAGTGCCCATTACTTTACTAAAATTGATCTTCATTTTGGCTACCAGCATATACATATGAAAGAGGTTGGTATTCCTAAGACTTCATTTCAAACTCATGAGGGCCACTATGAGTTCTTGGTCATGCCATTTGTCTTGTGTAATTGTTCCTCCACTTTCCAAGGCCTCATGAATCATTTCTTCCATCCTTTTCTCCATCATTTTGTATTAGTTTTATTTGATGATATTCTCATCTATATTAAAACATGGAAAACCCATCTTGCTGATGTGGATCGAGTTCTTCATCTACTCTCTCAGCACCAAATTTTCCTCAAAAAATATAAATGTTCTTTTGGAACCTCAGAAGTGGATTACTTAGGTCATATTGTTGGAAAGGATGGTTTCAGGGTGGATCCTAATAAAATTGAATCTATCCAAGATTGGCCTCACCATATGACTCTCAAAATCTTGTGTGGATTTTTGGGTTTAACGAGATATTAGCGCAAGCTTGTTAATAATTATAGAAATATTTTGGCGCCTCTCACTAATATCCTTAAAAATAATTCTTTCACTTGGTGATCTAGGTGGATATTGGTGGCCACCCACCTATTCCAACTGGCTCAAAATAGTTTTCTGGTAACTTACTATTTTTAGCATCTTTTTGGTTCCTAAACTTCTGGGGCCATTTTGAAGGCCTAAATGAAGTTTTTCCGGGATAAAGAACCTAAATTATATTTATAGGATTTAACTGAGCCCCCAAAATGAATCTAATCGACCATACCTTTCCAACGAGCTATCGTGTTCCCCAAACCGATATTGTATGCCAAAATTACACCCTTGGGAAGTTGATATAGCAAACTACCCAAAACAGGGTCCACAAAATTGTTGGTTTTTCATCTTCCGGGGTTAGGGTTTTGGATTTTATTTATGATAAAATGGATTTTGGAGCCTCATTTTAACATTCGTATTCTTGCAAATGATATTAGTCGTCACATATCTTCTCAAAGATAAGTTGCCACAATTCTATCAAGTCTTTCACTCTGTATTTCTACAGTTTTGTACATTTCGCTCATTAATAGAAATTGTGTATTACTGTATATCTATGCCTATTGTTATATTTTTGATATATCTCTGTTATATTATTGTCACTCTTGCAATATCTCTGTATATTTCTGTGGTATATCTCTTCTCTCATTTTGTATCGAAAATAATCTAGATCAGTGGTATTAGAGCAGGTTGTTCTTGATCATTTTTGAGTGCATGTCCCCGATGAGGTCCCAGTATAGAAATTTGGGTCTCGATCTTGTCTCTCTTGAGGAAAATCACTCTCGCACGCCCAAGAAACCCTCCATGGCAGAATAAAAGAAAAATGACAGAGAAAGAGATTCTATCAATATGTTTCTTGAGCAAGTTCTCATGTGACAGAGGGACGAAATGATGGAGAATTTTTCCCACATCCTTAAATGTCTGTCGATAGAAGAAGGAACATATTCATCAAGTGGCCACTTTGGAATAACCTCTCCTTTCAAGGTATAGGTTAATTTTGATATTCCCATATTTGAAGGCCAGATAGATGTGGATTCCCTAGACAAATGGTTAAATCTGCTAGAAGGTTATTTATTTGTTCACATTTTTTTCTAACAGGGAAAATATCACCTTATCACTCTTTAAGGCTCTCCCCCATGTCCAAAATTGGTGGGAAACTTACTGGGAGAAAATTTCCATAGAGGATTATGGAATATATGGGGTCGAGCCCACTTGGGATTTTTTTTTGGATGCGGTCAAGGAACAATATTACCTTGTTGGAAACTATGAATACCAATACATGAGATGGACCACGTTGTGTCAAGAGAGGGGGAAAGCAGTACCATATTTGACCAATAATTTCCATAACTTGTGCACCAAGATGGGTATCAAAGACTTCGAGCGACATTTGGTTCTAAAATATCGTGGGGCTCTACACAGATACATACAAACTGAAATGGATTTTCTAGACATCTCATCACTCAGTGTTTCTTATCAATATGTTGTTAAAATCAAGCAGAAATTTAAGAACCAGAAAAAATGGGAGTTCAAGTCTGCAAATACGCAACAACCAAAGAATGATAAAGACAGTCCTAACAAACAACCTCCTGAAAACCCGTCCAATCCACAGAAGGGTAATGAAAAGACAAAGAAGGACATTGGAAAATGGTGTGATTTCCACAAAATCCCCTAGAACAACACCGATGAATGTTGCTCAAAAATGTGACTCATTGGTGGCCGATATAAAATACAAGGAGTCGAACCTTGATTCATAATCTGATTCAGAAAATAGTGGTAGAAGACAGATCATCGACGTAGACCCCATTGCTATTGTCGTGAATGCAACAATTCAACCAAAAGAACCCACATATCCTGAAGAGGGGGAGCGAATTTTTCATTCATATATGTGAGTGAAGGGGACCCTACTCCATTTTATTGTTGATAGCGGAAGCCAGAAGAACCTCATGTCAACAGAGGTCATCAAACATTTGGGTTTGTCGACAACATCACACCCGCAACCAGACAACATCGGATGGCTTCACAAGGGACGAGATCTTTTTGTGATCCAGTAGTGATGATTTTCATACGAAATATAGCCCTTCAAAGATGAGGTATTATGTGATGTTTACCTATTGGATGTATGTGATGTTCTTTTGGGCCAACCATATATGTGGAAGAGCCATATTTGTCTCGACCCCGTAGTTTCATTGTTACTCTGGGGGGTCATCTCTACAGGATATCGGAGGTAGTTCCAGCTAATGTTCCAACTAAACAAAAGGTAGTATCTCATACTACAAAATTCAACTTCTTCACAATCTATTCAAAAGGTGAACATATGGACACTGCAACCACTACAACCTCGACCCAAGCACCTTTTATCCAACAAAAGCAGTTCGAAAATATTTCAACAAAGAGAAAATATTCCTTTTGTACACAGTCATCTTATATATCCTGACTGGTTGAACAGACTCAACCCCTCCAGAAACAGGTTTGTGGCAACCTTCAACAAGCTAACCAACACAACTTCTCCAGCAAGGCAAGCAACTCATCAAGATGCAGATTGAGAAAATGTTTTTCCCTCTCCCTCGAGCACTTAAAAAAATGGAGACTATTTCTTCCTAAGGAGGGAGGATTGATCTAGGTGGATATCGATGTCCACCCACCTATTCCAACTGGTTCAAAACAGTTTTCTGTTAACTTACTATGTTTAGTAGTTTTTTAGTTCCTAAACTTCTGGGGCCATTTTGAAGGCCTAAATGAAGTTTTTTTCAGGATAGAGCACCTTAAGGTTAGCCAAAGGCTCTAATTGAGCAACCATAATGAATCTCCTCAATGATACTTTTCCAACAAGCTATTGTGTGCCCCAAATGGAGATCATATTCCAAAGTTATGCCCTGGGGAATTTGATACACCAAACTACCCAAAATGGGGTCCACAAAACTGTTGGGTTTTCATCTTTTGGGGTTAGGGTTTTGGATTGTATTTATGATAAAATGGCCTTTGGAGCCTCATTGTAACATTCATCTTATTTTTAATGCAAGTAGCTTTCACATATCTTCTCAAAGGTAAGCTTCCACCATTCTAGCGAGTCTTTCACTCTGTATTTCTATAGTTTTGTACATTTCGTTCATTAATAGAAATTTTGTATTATTGTATATCTATGCCTCTTGTTATATTTCTGATATATCTCTGTTGTATTATTGTCTCTCTTGCAATATCTCTGTATATTTTTGTGTTATGTCTCCGCTCTCAGTTTGTACCGAGAATAATATGGATCACTTGGACTCCAACAACTGATCATTCCTTCCACACCTTGAAGGATGATATGTGCACCACTCCTTTCATGGCCCTTCATGACTTCATAAATACCTTTGTACTGGAATGTGATTCTTCAAGGAGAGGAATTGGCATAGTCCTTATGCAAGATTTTTGAACTTTGACCTTTACCAAAAAACAACTATGAAAGAGAAATTTGGGCCAATCAATCTATGAAAATGAAATACTGTCTATTTTGTATGCAGTGTATCTCTGACACCCTTACCTATTGGGGAAACACTTCCAAATTAAGAAAGATCATCAGAGCCTCAAGTATTTTATGGAGAAACTTATTTCATCCACAAAGAAACACAAATCGGTGACTAAGCTATTTGTATATGATTATGAGATCATTTACAAGAAGGAAAAAGACAATGTGGTTGTTGATGCTATTTCAAGAAAATATGAATATGAACGGTCCCTCCTTTCACTCTCCTTCATTGTACCACATTGGCTCCAAATTTTTATCCAGGAATGGTTGCAAGATCCCCAAATTTTGTGTCGAATTAAAAAATTGCAAGACTTTTCTCTATTTTCCCCAGGGTACTATTGTAACAATGATGATATTTGCTACAAAGGTCGCTTGTATTTAAGTAAACAATCACAACTTAAATCCACAGTGCTTTCTGAGCTTCATGCTACACCCATAGTTGGGCACTCAGGGTTT
The DNA here is from genome assembly GCA_009831015.1 of Picea engelmannii. Classification (NCBI taxonomy): domain Eukaryota; kingdom Viridiplantae; phylum Streptophyta; class Pinopsida; order Pinales; family Pinaceae; genus Picea; species Picea engelmannii. Next base: position 496,014 of record ML793949.1, read on the forward strand.
ACCAAAACCCATGACAAGGTCAAACGTTTTTGTTTTTTTTCCTGGGATGGTATGAAATAGGACATCTGCACCTTTGTGGCAGAATGTGATGTATGTCAACACAACCAAGGAGAAATAGTCAAATCCCCCTATACACTACAACCACTTCCAATTCAACCAACTATTTGGATGGATATCTCTATGGATTTCATTGTTGGATTACCTAAATATGATAATAAGTCAGTCATCATGGTTGTAGTTGATCGCATTTTGAAATACACTCATTCATGTTCTCTTCAACACCCATTTACCGCATCCACTATGGATCAAATTTTCATGGATCATATCTTCAAGATTCATGGCATGCCTTATTCTATTGTTTCTTAGTGAGATCCCTCTTGCACCAACAATTTTTTACAAGAATTGTTCAGGATATAGGGAACCCAATGGAACCTTAGCACAACCTATCATCCTTAGACTGATGTACAAACTCAAGTTGTCAACAAGTGTTTGGAAACATATTTCATGTGTTTTTCATCTAAGAGCAAAAATCAGTGGCCTCAATGGTTGCTGCTAGCTAATTGGTGGTACCACACATCTTACCCTACAACTACTCGCATGACTCCTTTTGAATCAATATATGGAAAAAATCCACCTTCAATTATCTCATAAATTTCAGGTGTCTCGAATGTTTATGCGGTTGACCAAAATCTTATAGTTTGAGAGGCTATTATTCATTCCCTCAAAGAGAATTTGGTCAACAATATTGCAACAAAGAGAAAATATTCCTTTTTCACTACAACCACTACAGCCTCGATCCAAGCACCTTTTATCCAACATAAGCAAGTCGATAATATTGCAACAAAGATAAATTTTTCCTTTTTCACACAGTCATCTCATGTATCCTGACTGGTTGAACAGACTCAACCCCTCCAACAACAGGTTCATGACAACCTTCAACAAGCTAATCAATGCAACTTTTCCAGCAAGGCAAGCAACTCATCAAGATGCAGATTTATAAAATGATTTTCCCTCTCCCCCGGGCACTCAAAACAATGGATACCATTTCTTCCTAACGAGGGGGGATTGATCTAGGTGGATATCGGTGGCCACCCACCTATTCCAACTGGTTAAAAACATTTTTCTAGTAACTTACTATATTTAGTAGTTTTTTGGTTCCTCAACTTCTGGGGCCATTTTGAAGGCCTAAATGATTTTTTTTATTGGGATCAAGCACCTTAAGGATATCCAAAGTCTCTAATTGAACCCCCAAAATGAATCTCCTCGACGATAGCTTTCCAACATGCTATTGTGCGCACCAAATGGAGTGCATATGCAATAGTTACGTCCCAGAAAGTTGATACACCAAACTACCCAAAATGGGGTCCACAAAACTGTTGGATTTTCATCTTCCAGGGTTATGGTTTTGGATTTTATTTTTGATAAAATGGCCTTTGGAGCCTCATTGTAACATTCGTCGTCTTGCGAATGCAAGTCACAATCACATCTCTTCTCAAAGATAAGTTGTCACCATTCTAGTGAGTCTTTCACTCTGCATTTCTACAGTTTTGTTTCGTTCATTAATAGAAATTGTGTATTATTGTATATCTCTGCCTCTTGTTATATTTTTTATATATCTATGTTATATTATTTTCTCTCTTGCAATATCTCTGTATATTTCTGTGTTATATCTCTGCTCTCATTTCGTACCGAAAATAATCAAGAGCACTTGGACTCCAACAACTGATCATTCCTTCCACACCTTGAAGGAGGATATGTGCACCACTCCTATCATGGCCATTCCCGAATTCACAAATACATTTGTCCTAGAATGTGATGCTTCAAGGAGAGGAATTGGCATAGTCCTTATGCAAGATTGACGACCTTTGGCCTTTACCAGAAACAAACCATTAGAGAGAAATTTGGGCCAATCAATTTATGAAAATGAAATATTGGATATTTTGTATACAGTGGATCTATGACGCCCTTACCTATTGGGGAAATTCTTCCAAATTAAGAAATATCATCAGAGCCTCAAGTATTTTCTAGAGAAACTTATTTCATCTACGGAGCAACACAAATGGGGGACTAAGCTATTTGGTTATGATTATGAGATCATTTACAAGAAAGGAAAAGACAATGTGGTTTTTGACGCTCTTTCAAGAAAATATGAAGATGAATGGTCCCTCTTTTCCCTCTCCTTCATTATACCACATTGGCTCCAAACTGTTCTCCAGGAATGGCTGCAAGATCCTAAATTTTTTTGTCTAATCCAACAATTGCAAGACAATTCTCCAATTTCCCCAGGGTAATATTGGAGCAATGATGGGATTCGCTACAAAGTTCGTATGTATTTAAGTAAACAATCACAACTTAAATCCATAGTTATTTCTGAGCTTCACGCTACACCCATAGTTAGGCACTCAGGGTTTACAAAAACCCATGACAATGTCAAACGTTATTTTTTCTGGGATGGTATGAAACATGATGTCCACACCTTTGTGGTAGAATGTGATATATGTCAACACAACAAAGGAGAAATAGTCGAATCCCCCAACAGACTACAACCACTTCCGATTCAACCAACTATTTGGAGGGATATCTCTATGGATTTCATTATTGGATTACCTAAATCTTCCAATAAGTAAGTCATCATGGTGGTAGTTGATCGTCTTTCGAAGTACACTCATTTATGTGCTCTTCAACACCCATTTACCGCATCCACCGTGGCTCAACTTTTCATGGATCATATCTTCAAGATTCATGGCATGCCTTATTCTATTGTTTCCGACCCAGATCCCACTTTTACCAGCAATTTTTGGAAAGAATTGTTCAGGCTATAGGGAACGCAATTACATATCATCACAACCTATCATCCTTAGACTGGTGGTCAAACTCAAGTTGTCAACAAGTGTTTGGAAACATATTTCAGGTGTTTTGCATCTAAGAAGAAAAATCAATGAGCTCAATGGTTACCTCTAAGTAATTGGTGGTACCACACATATTACCATACAACCACTCACATGACCCCTTAATTTTGAATCAATATATGGAAAAAATACACCTTAAGTTCTCTCATACATGCCAGGTGTCTTAAAGTTTCAGGCAGTTGACCAAAATCTTACAGTTCGAGAGGCTATTATTCGTTAATCCCTCAAAGAGAATTTGGTAATGGCTTAGAATCACCTGAAGAAACAATCATATCGAGTTCGTTTCGAACGTCAATTTTTTGAAGGATACTAGTTGTTTCTTCGACTGCAACCTTATAAGTAGAATTCGCTCAAGGATGAACATTGTGAAAAAATTGCACCTAAATTTAATGGTACTTCATTTCTCAAGTGCATGGGACCGGTCACCTACTGGTTATATTTTTTAAGTCATTTTAAGTTCCATCTTGTTTTTCATGTCTCATGTTTAAATAAGGTGATTGGAACTAAGTGCCAAACTCAAACCAGTCTCTCTGAGTTGGATGAAGAAGGCTCCATCTGGTTGCAACCACAAGCATTCTTGGATCAACGTGAGTTTCATCTTCGTCATTGCACCATCAAGGAAGTGTTAGTACAATGGAAAGACACAACTCCAGTAGATGCCACCTAGGAGTAAGCTACCATTATGCAACAATTTCCTCATCTCAAGCCTTGAGGACAAGACTATTTTTAAGTGGGAGGGAATGTTAGCGACCTAACCTCCCTAACCTTTCATGTAGGTAGAATAATATATTTTCCATGTAATAAAGGACGATATTAATAAGGCCTAGTAATAAGGAAGAATAATTCAAATGTAAGAAGACCTAATAGAAGCTTCTATTTTTATAAGATCTTCCTCTAGATTGTTTTTGTGGTAGATAGATTTATTATAAATAAGAGTCAAGGGCATGAGAAGTTTTGTCTTTAAAATTACTATAATCGAGCTCTTCTCTACTCAACATTGCCCCCTCAAAGAGGTAAGTGAACATTGTTTCCTATCAATAAAGGTATTATTTTGGTGTTGTGGTTCTATATAATTTGTTGTTGCCTTGTTATTCTCTGGAATATTTATGTTTTATGTTTCTATTATGCTATTATTTTCTATAGTATTTATATTTTCTGCTATTATAATAGATTTGATACCTAACACAGTGGATGCCATGTCATCCCCCATTACTCATGAATATGGGGCTAGCCACATATTGACTTTCAAAAAGATTCTACAAGGTCGAAGAGCTTATCACAACTGAGGATTGATGAAGTCAAAACCCTACCCTTAGATGGCTATTAGGCGATGTTAAATATTGGGCCACTAGGAGGAGAAGGGGTTTCATTATTTAGCATTGTATTGGTTCCATAGTTAAGTAGAGCACCTAAGAGTGGTATTTTGAGAGCATAGTGAAGGAGAAGAGATTTTGTAGAAGCCATACAGGCCACAGTGTTGAAGGAAATTCCACGAAGAGTGTCTCTCTCTTTATACTTGCACTTGAAGAAAATAGAGAGCAAAATGACCTCACCTTCTAGTTGAGTTTTCTCATGCATTAGGTTTCATAGGTTATATCTTGTGTTTATTTGTGAATAGTGTGAGTTTTTTATTTTTATTCCCTACTTTTTCACATTTCATCTATTTCATATATTTTAAAAATCAATAATTAAAAAATTTTATATCTAAAAAAAATTCACTTTCAAAGTAAATATTTTAATGTTTTATTAAATCTACTAATTTTTTTTATAAAATGTCAAATGAAATATCCACTAAAGTTTACATGAGTTATTTTCATTAAAGAACTTGTTGCTTTTAAAATTCCAAATGATTTTAATAAATAGAATATAATAATTAAAGAACTTGTTGCTTTTTAAAATTCCAAATGATTTTAATAAATAGAATATAATAATTAAAGAACTTGTTGCTTTTTAAAATTTGAAATGATTTTAATAAATACAATATAATATAGAATACAATAATTACATGTAATATAATCATTTTTTTAAATGATTTTAATAAATACAATATAATATAGAATATAATAATTACATGTAATATAATATTTTTTTTATAAATTGTTAATTTATTATTATTATTATTATTTTCTAAATTAAAAATAATACTTTAATTTATTCTTTTATCTGTTCTTAAAAAAAATTGAATGTTAATTGCATTTCCACACCATAATCCTTTTTTCTTATGAATTGTTAATTTATTATTATTATTTTCTAAATAAAAATAATACTTTAATTTATTCTTTTCTCTTTTCTTTAAAAAAAAATGAATGTTAATTGCATTTCCGCACCACAAATATTTTATATCACTATAATCCTCTTTTGCTTAGCATGCTTCAATATTTGTCCTATCGAATACAATACGGATTAGCTATTTCATAATTGATATAATGTATATTATTTGACCAACCAAATAAAATAGGGATTAACTACATTATAGTTGGCATTATTATAGTCCATTGGGTTAATGGAGTGATTGGATGTTGGGGTTATTTATAACGAGGTTCGGGGGTCAAATCCCCGACAGCTTATCGTTTCTCTTAATGAGATTGTATAGAATATTTATATTATTAATTTTTAAGTGAATATTATATTATATTAGAATAATAAATAAATATATTTTAATTAAATATTTATTCATTTTTACTATTTTATATAGTTTTAATGTTTAAATTTATAATAAATAATTTTAAAATCAATTATTATATACTTAATCAATTTTTTTTTCTTTCAAAAATTACTCTTTCAATCATTTTTAGAATAAAGTTATGAGAAAGCAAATTCAAATTAATTAATATGAAGAATAAGAAACTTCTTAATAATATTTTAAATATTATTAAAACTCAATTATAATTTAAAAGAGATTAAACTAAACATACAATTTCATTATTAAATAATTAGAAAATGAATAAGAAACTTCTTAATAATATTTAAAAAATTATTAAAACTCAATTATAATTTAAAAGAGATTAAACTAAACATGCAATTTCATTATTAAATAATTAGAAAATAGTAGAGGAAAATGCCTTCTAAAATATAATATTATTAAAAGAATTAATAAACCAAATTTAAAGGGATAGAGAATCATAATAAAAGAGTCAAGAATTCTTTTAAAAATTTATTGATTATGTTTATAGGTTTATATCTATTGGTAATGGGCACAATTATTTTTAATTTTAAATTTTAATTTTAAGGTTAACAATTGAAAATGTTGATATATTTTTAGTCATCCTCCCAAATCAATGAATGATATTTAATGCTCATAATTTCTTTTATTTTCAAATACATCTTTTAGCCTATTTACTTTTTAACATTTACTTAATCATATTAAAAATTTATTGTTTTCCAAATTAAAATGATTAGCAAAAATTAATATGTATATAACTCTTTATGGCCACGAATTTACATTCACTACCTCATTGCCACTAATGGCATTGCCTCAATCAAAGAATGTGTACGTTTTAATTAAAGCGGATATGTGTTACCGGGTGGAGAAATTAGACAGGTGTGGGTTTTTAATTTCAATATGGAGCAATTAGAGAGGCGTGGGTTTTTAATTTCAATGTGGAGCAATTAAACGGCGGTGGGTTTTAAATTTCAATTTTAATTAAATCATGGATATGTGTTACGAGGTGGTGGAGCAATTAGACAGGGGTGGGTTTTTATTTTTAATTTTAATTAAAGCATGGGTATGGGTTACCAGGTGGAGCAATTAGACAGCCATGGGTTTTTTATTTCAAAGCATGGATATGTATTACCAGGTGGAGCAATTAGACAGTCGTGGGTTTTAATTTCAATTTTAATTAAAGCATGGGTATGCGTTACCCGGTGGAGCAATTAGACAACAGTGGGCTTATAATTTTAATTAAAGTCCGTGGGTTTTTAATTTCAATTTTAATTAAAGCACAGGTATATGGGTTTTTAATTTCAATTTTAATTAAAGCATGCGTATGTGTTACCAGGTGGAGCAATTAGACAGTAGTGGGTTTTTAATTTCAATTTTAATTAAAGCATGAGTATGTGTGACCAGGTGAAGCAATGAGTATGCGTTACCAGGTGAAGCAATTAGAGAGCCCTGGGTTTTTAATTTCTATTTTAATTAAAGCATGGGTTACCAAGTGGAACCTTGTTGGACAGTCGTTTAAATTTCAATTAAAACATGGGTTACATTTGGGTACATTTGGATTTCTTTGTTTTGAATTATGGGCACATTTCAGTTTCTCGCATTTTCCTTATTCTTGTTCTTATGTTTCTGACATTTTCAACTCGGGGACTAATTCATCCCCATTTGATCACCCTGCATAACACAATGCAAAGAACAATCATTGGGAATGGGGGGAACTATTGGTTCAATGAGAGGTAAACAACTATTATATTGTTTCAACAAGTTTTTTCCACTATTACTTGGATGTCATCAGTCAACCATTTCTGATTGTTTTTTTTTCATTTTGCAATTAGGGCCATGTGATTGGCATAGGAATACATTGATAGCCAAAGGTATCTCGTCTTGGACATCTACGGTCTGTTCCAGATTACTGGCTCCTCTTATGTTGAATTTCAAAGGTTTATGGAGAAGGAATTCTACTCAGTGGGTAGAAGAAAAGGAACAATAAAATGCACAGAAAAATGATTGTATTGCACACTTGTTGAAATGGTTACATTGATTTTGATTTTATAGAGAGTATGGAAGCATCTGGAGGATCGAGAGCTTTCCCAAAACAACCAGTGGAAGGGCAGTGATAGAATTCTCTGGAAGATAGTCGAAGCGTCAGTGGTAGGTAGGTAGGTAGAGAAATTAATTTCTCCAACACTCCCCCCTAATTTCTACTACTAATTACATCAATATTTACAATGCCCAATGCTTCTCCTAAATACTCAAATTGGTCTTGTGCTAAAGCCTTTGTAAATATGTCTGCAAGTTGCTCCTTTGATCTACAATGTTGTAGGATGAGTTCTCGATTATTGACAAGTTCTCGAATGAAGTGATATCTTGTGTCGATATGCTTTGTCCTCTTGTGAAAAATATGATTCTTTGATAGTGCAATGGCGGACTTGTTCTCACAATAGATTGTAGTAGGATCTTCTTGATTGTGCATTAGATCCTTCAATATTCTTCACATCCAAATTGCTTGACATGCTGCTGATGTACCTGCTACATACTCTGCTTCTGTTGATGAGATTGTCACTATTGGTTGTTTCTTTGATGCCCATGCCACAACTCTTGTTCCAAGATGAAATGCATATCCATATGTGCTCTTTTTGTCATCAATGCTTCCTGCAAAATCACTATCTGTGTATCCAACCAACTGCAAATTATTTGAAGTGGAATACAGTATACCATGATTCATAGTCCCTGAAATGTATCTTAATAACATTTTTCTTTCTTTCCAATGTGAATTCTTTGGTGTGTCCAGGAATCTAGAAATCAAACTAACTCCATACATTATATCTCGCCTAGTTGTGGTGAGATACATCAAACTTCCAACCAATTTTTTGAATATGGTTGAATCAAAATCCATCTCATTTTGTTCTCTACTTAGTTTTGTGCCAACTATCATAGGTGTAGAAACTGGACCATAGTTTATCATTCTAAACCTTTTTAAAACATGTTTTGCATATTTAATTTGACAGATGAAAATGCCTTTATCATTTTGTGTGACTTCAATGCTAAGAAAATAGTTCATTAACCCCAAGTTTTTCATCTAAAATTTCTTCTTCATTGTTGATTTAAACATATCAATAGAGAGATTACCTGTATAGATCAAATCATCAACATATAGGAAAACAATCAAACTCTGACCTTGTTCATTAACTTTGGTGCATAGTGTAGGCTCACTAGTGCTTCTTATGAATTCATTTTTTTATCATGTATGAATCTATCCTGCTATACCAAGCCCTTGGTGCTTGCTTCAATCGATAAAGTGTCTTGTTTAACCTGTAAACCTTGTCTTCTTGTCCTCTTAATTTGTTAAGCCCTAATATTGGCTCATTACCACTTAATTGGGGCATATTAGATTAGTAATGTTATTTTATTTGTGTCGGATTTAGGCCATTAGTTGTAATTTAGATTAGTAATGTTATTTTATTTATGTCGGCTTTAGGCCATTAAACCTCCTAGTCTCCTATATATACCAAGGAGACATTTTCATTTTGAATCATCTTGTACTTGAACATTTAAG
>ML793949.1:518610-531889 GCA_009831015.1 Picea engelmannii
CACCGTAGCTCGGAGCCATGAGAAATGAGCATGCCACCACAAGGTTCCTTCCTGTCCAGTAATTGTGAATCTGTATGTAAAGCTTCCTCCTGGTTGAATGGGGCATTGTGTAATATATGCCGGTCCATCGGCCCACCCTGTACGCAACTGCCTCACTCCATGCCTGACACATATCGATTAACGACGAGTCTTATAATCAAACCTAACCCTAATTACATTAACAACGGCCAGATGTACTGTTCTCAAACGTTCTCATCAAGTTTGAATAGACATACCAGTGAATAGTGGCATTGTACTGGGCATTGTTAACAACTTTAACAATAACAGTGTCTCCATTGTGGACAAACAGAGTTGGACCTGGTAGCCGTCCATTGACGGTTATTATTGTATACTGCTTGCATAGTCTTGTAACGTTCTTTGGTGCAATCTGTGCAGGCACTCAAAAGAAACCATCAAATATTGCAGATAATTGGTTAATATAAACGTGATGCCTTTTGTTTTCCCAAGCTTATAGCTATGCAAAAATAAAATTTGAAAATAATGGAGAAGGCGACTTACAACGAAGGTATGATTGTGTATTTTCGCGTTTGTAATGGCAGCCAAATAAGCAACAAACGAGAGTAGAAAAAGAAGCCTGGCTGAAGACAGACGTACTGATTGCAAAGACATTGTTGCAGGAACTAGATATCATATGCAGAACTACTGCGCTTGCAAAGCATGAAAGATATATCTAACTAATGTAATTCACGCTCTCGTCATTAACACGAATGGATCAGACAATACCAACTGGATCTCGTCATTGCAGCTCATGACAACTGGCTCAATTTTCAATCCAGCCATTGCAGCTCATGAAAACTGGGTCGAAGTGATTGCAGCAGAATTGGCAGCATGTAGATTGTACTGAATACATTTATCTGTTTGACTCATTCAAAAACATTTTTAGGCATAGATGTGGCGTCTCCGTGTTCCAAACCAACTTGAATTAGGTTTGGTAATGTGTTTTTTCATTGGTAGTGTGTTTTTTAATTTGATATAAGGTCAACTCTATTAAGTATACTGTGATATTAGGTCAACTGTATTAAGTAAACGGATGCAGATAAATGAGGTATTCTAAACCTTCTAGAACGTTCTTGACATTCTTTTTCAATTTTGGTTTTGTCCAAAATTTTATTAGAAATTTAAAAAAATAATTAAAATTGCAAATTTTAGGTCAATTGTATTAAGTAAACGGATGCACATAAATGAGGTATTCTAAACCTTCTAGAATGTTTTTTTTAATGTTTTTTATTTTTATTTTTTTAGTGATTTTTATCCAAAATTTTATTAAAAATTTAGAAAAATAATTAAAATTACAAATTTATTTTAACTTTAACTGTTTTGAGTTTTTAAAAATTCTAAATCAATTTATACATTCAAAACAAAATTTAAACTATAAAATTAATATTTTATTAACAATACATTATTATACATTACTGATTACGAATTATCTCATTTCATAATAATTTAATCCATAAATTACCCACCCAAAAGAGTATATATATGTATATAAGCCTACCTGCTTGTCTTTCTCTCTTGTCCCTTTGGAAGGAAATTTCATTAATTCCCCTACCCCGGATGACATATGGAATGAATGGTGCCTACCCGGGTGGGCAATACTCTCTCGACCCAACCAGGGGAAAATAGCCACCGCGATTCCTATTAATCTTTTTTTAGTGTGAATCGTCATAATGATATCTTTATTACGTAATACAAAGAACAATAATTTCTTTCACTAAATCGAATCACTTGAAACTTCTTTTCACTTCATCAATACCAATCCAAACGCACACATTTGACTTTCCTAAACCCTAGGACGAAGTGATAATAGTATATTGTGTTCAAATACCAATCCAAACGCACACATTTGACTTTCCTAAACCCTAGGACGAAGTGATAATAGTATATTGTGTTCAAATACCAAGGAGTAGTAACAATAACTTATCTTTCTCTAAATTTATAGTATAATGTGTTCTGTTAAGCTCAAGGGGTTACATAATTTGTTTAGGTACAACTCTTAAGTATACTTAGTTACCGTTAATGTATGTTGCAGAGCATGTGTAAGTTCAAATATTGGGAGAGCATGTGTCTTGTAACTCTTAATTTAAAATATTGGGAGAAGTGCATTAATGTTAATAATGTTGGAAGATTGGTTGTTGTTATTGATGTCAACTCTAGTCATGGGTTTTGGATCGCAAGTTTGATGAAGGTATTTGAACATGAAGGACAATGCATATGCATATACAACACCCATGGATGGATAGTATACATCATGTTGTTTCCTGTGGTATGTGGCATGTCATGTGGATCCTCATGGTTGAGGAAAAATGAATTTTTGAAGATGACAAAGTGAATTGAAGAAGGAAGTACATGTAGGCCTTGAAGATAATTAAAGAAAAGAATTACAAAATAAGAAAGTGTCAGGTCGGCCCTAATGTTAAAAGGAAGTGACATAAATGGTATAAATACGCATCATTATACATTCATTTGACACAAGTCGAATTTCAGAGGAAATCAGAAGTAAAAAAGGCCGGATTTTAAGGGAGGATGAAGTCTTTTGGTGAGGTGTAACTCTTATACTATTGTTCATTACTCATTGGATATAATTGAATGGTTTAAGTATAAATTGAAAAAGGTTTTAAATTGTACTTGATACTGATTCACCCCCCTCTCAGTATCAACAATTAGTATTAGAGCAGGTTACCTTCAGTACAGTTTAACCATTGGAAGGAAGATCCTATGCAAAAATGGAAGGCAACATTCCAAATGGGATTCCACCATTTGATGGAAGCAATTTTGAATATTGGAAAAATAGAATGGAAACTTACTTGAAATCTCTTGGGGAAGATGTTTGGTTCTCGGTTGCTTCAGGATACAATGCTTTGAAGAAACCAAAGACTACAACTCAGAAGGAAGAAAAAAGGAAAAACAAACTGGGAATAGATACCATCCTAGATGGATTGAAAGATTCAGTGAAATCCAAGGTGGGATTATGTGCATCAGCAAAAGAGATTTGGGACAAGCTACAAGAACTTTATGCAAGGGAAGAAGCAGCAGAAGAAGAAGAAGTTGAAGAAGATTACAATATCTCAGATTTCAAAGAAGAAAATAGAGGTCAGTTATTTTTCTTTAATTGTGAAGGAGTAGGACATGTTGAATTTGAATGTTCTCATCCAAAGATTGAAAGAGATGACAATGAAGAAGAAGAAAATCATGAAGTAGAAATAATTCAACAAGAAGATGAGAATATTAAAAAATTGAAGCATGTTGAGATTGAAAATAGGAAGCTCAAAGACACGCGTAGAAAACTAAGAAGTGAATTGGGTAGTTATGAAAAGATGGTTGTAAGCTTAAAGTAACAATTAGAATACTTTCAGAAACTAAGAGAAGAAACCATTTCCTTGAAAACTCTACTCGAAGAAGCAAGAAGAATAGCAGAACTAAAGAAGGTCCAAATGATAAAGAAAGAAGAAGATTGTGAGAAACATGAACAAGAAGTTGTCTCATTGAGGAAGAGCTTAAGAAGCTCTCAAGTGCCAAAAGAATTAACACATCTTGGATGCATGGGTGAAACTTCATACAAAGAAGATGGAAATACCAACAAGAAGGTTGAAGAAAGAGCTACACAGACAGTTGATGAGAAGTGGACCAGGATACCAAAAAGAAAGAATGATTACAAAAGAGATGAATATCCAAGAAGACCTCCTACCTTCAGAAATAAAAGAAGTTTCAATCAGTATATACAGGACAATGCACATGCATATACAACACCCATGGATGGATAATATACATCATGTTGTTTCCGACAGTATGTGGCACGTCACGTGGATCCTCATGGTTGAGGAGAAATGAATTTTTGAAGATGACAAAGTGACTTGAAGAAGGAAGTACATGTAGGCCCTGAAGATAATTAAAGAAAAAAATTATAAAATAAGAAAGTGTCAGGTCGGCCCTAATGTTAAAAGGAAGTGACATAAATGGTATAAATACACATCATTATACATTCATTTGACACAAGTCGAATTTCAGAGGAAATCAAAAGTAAAGAAGGCCGGATTTCAAGGGAGGATGAAGTCTTTTGGTGAGGTGTAACTCTTATACTATTGTTCATTGCTCATTGGATATAATTGAATGGTTTAAGTATAAGTTGAAAAATGTTTTAAATTGTACTTGATACTGATTCACCCCCCTCTTAGTATCAACAAATAAATTAATTATTTTCATCAAAATTTCTATATGAGGTATGGATTAGTAAAAACCCTTTTAATTTATAAACTATCATGGATATTTCACTAGAATAGTTCGTCACAATAATTCTTCTAATTTTATACAATCTATTATCTTAAGATTCAAATTTTATGTTGCTATATTAATGCAAGAAATTTTAAAATAGTTTAAATTATAATGAAAAAAGTTATGGAAATAACACATCATCCATACAATGAACACAAGATGTTCACTAGGAAATCTCAATGTGGGAAAAACCTAGTTAGAAGGTGAGGCCTATGCTCTCATATTTTAAATTCTCAGATATGAAATGCAAATACAAAGAAAGGGCCACTCATTGTTTTCGCTTAAAAATTGCTCACAAAGGTAGGTAGGTGATCGCCGCAAGGGTCATCAGTTCAATACACTAAGGTGCATGCTCATGGAATTAATACACCATATTCAATAGGAGAAAAAACTATACAAAGTATGTTTTTGATCATCCGTGTGAATAAAAAATATGGATTTTGTGCAATCTGGGCATGTCAAGGAAATTATTCCTTTGAAATTCACACATATATACTAGAAGTGAAGTTTCACCAACTTTCGACGCAATGATGACTAAGAATCCCATTAGATGTAATTCCTTTTTAAAGGACCAAGAGGCTTCAATCCCATTGGCATTTAAGGTTGGTACCACAAGTGGGTTCATGTCCACTCATGCATGGGAAGCCACACCCAAGTGGCATTCCCTTTCCCATTGAAACTAGTCCTTATCAAGCTTGTTGGGGGCCTATAAAAGGAGGCCATCAACATGAACCAAAAGAATATAAGCCAAATAAAAGTTGTGTTGTGTGCATGGTATTAGAGAATCCTTGTTTCTCACAATCTCATCAATAATTGCATAAGCATTATAGCTTGGTTTATTAAACCTCTCACCTATTGAGATATTTTTATGCATCTTCATACCATTTGATTTTGAGAGAGAGAGAGAGAGGTTCTATAAGGGAAAAAAGAACCCGTCCTAAGGAGGAGGAAAGGATCTAAACCACTCACCAACTCCTCTATGGTGTTGTACTCAATGTTTTTCCATTGGTATAACTAATCTCACCTTGTTGTACTCTCATTCTTATATTTTGTGCTTCTATTTCCTTATTATGCTCAGATCATTTGTTTTTGGGTGCATCTCTAACACTCTAAGAATTGACTATGGTGCTAGTTAAGCCTAGGATAACACTAAATTGTCTTTTTTTCTCACCCAAATGGAAAAAGAGAAAAAATAGATTGACGACTCCTCTGGTGTTTTAACTCTCATTTCGTCCCTTGCAGGTTTCCAGAGCCCCTTCTATAACCTTTTTTGTTTTGCAAGTCACTAAACCGAACTACCCAAGCATTCATACCAAGTATTTAGACCTTCATAGATTTGGTATTTCTGTGGATTTTATTTACATATATGGTGACATACTCTACACAGTTTTCGAAAGAAATTTTTTGCAGAGATGCACAAATTTCTCCGGTCACTACATTCTATCACTATGAAGACTCCACTCCTCAATGCACCTATCACCATTGTGACTCATGCCGACCCTCTTTTCTTCCTAACTCGAGGGTGTTTTTAACCCCAACCTTCCAATAGGGGCGAAGAGTTTAATTACTTTCACTTTGTAAACCTGGAAAATATTTCTTTAAGTTCATTCTTGCATAATAACTTAGGTAATACAGATTAATAGCGAGGATAAAAAGAACAACAATTTCTTTTGTTTTTCCACATGGATGGCTAATTAAGAACATGAACTTTTAGTTTATATATTTTCATTGACCACTTTACTTTTGGGACTATGATCTTTCTTTTATCCATCAAGTATTCTCTTCAACGCACACTCGCTCGAGTTAGTTTTGGAATAAAAAAATTGGTTATAAGACTTCTCCATCTCCCTTCCAAAAAATACATGGCAATTAAAATTAAAGTTGAAAGTAAGAACCCCAAATGTGCACATGTTGGCTTTGTTTTTTCCTTAAAAAAAAATTCAAATTCAAACAAGTAACTAGGTGACACCAAAGCACCCACACATGCGCACCTCAATGTTCATTTTTGTGAATAGAACACTAGGGAGTTAAAGTATTGGAAGGACCACCATTTTCCACTTCATTTTAAAATGTAGGAGAGCTTTCATTTTTCAAAATAAAACTTAGGGAGTGAAAGGATTGAAATGGACCAAAAAATTTCCATATCTTTCACTATCTAGGACTAGTTTCATTTTTTCCAATTACACAAGGTTGCAAAAACATTTAGAGAATAATTGGGGAATATTAACGAACCTCACAACACACACGTGTTGAAAATCCACTCATAAACATAATTTTGGGACTTCACCCTTTCATGCATTCATAGTTATGCACATTAAGGCATCCACAACTCACTTTTTTCAAATTATTCTCTCCTCCCTACACCCGCAAGTGATCCAGGAGGATTAGAAATACTTAAAAGTTCTCAAATATACTTCAACACACCCTTAAGTACGTGTATTGGTCCATTAACGCAATCCCCAAAACTTTTCAAAAGACAACTCTATGAACCTACTAAAATCCTTCAGAAGAGGTCACGAAATTTCTTTTAGATGAGGTTAGGATTTTAGGGGTAGGTATCCAAAAAGAATCCGTTATCATTTTTCATTAGAAACATAGTAGTTGATTGTTTATATTTATTTAAATCCTTCACTTTAAGTGTTCCTACACCATAAGTTTTATGATCCAAATGCTTATAAATATCATAAAATAACAAAACTACACACCATATACAGAATGTCAACATGGAACACAACTCCAATATAGATAAGTTACACAATAACTCATTAAATAATAGGGTAACCCCCTCCAAATAACCCAATTCCATTCCTACTTCACAATTTACCTCTCAATATTGAATACATGATCTCTTATATATAACTATTCACACTTACACATGAGGCCCTTTTATCACTAGGTCGACCATATTACATATGTATTTACACATTACATGTACATTTAGGCCCATATATGCCCCCCCTTGGGGTCATATCATATACATTTACCCATATATATGCTCCCCTTGGGTCATAACATAGTACGCTCCTTCAAAACACTTTTTGCTCAAATATTTTCATTTAAAGACTTCACATGTGATGAAACCAAGTAATATGATTTTCTTATGTTCTTTCTTTCTTCATTCCATTGTTGCCGATCTATCCATCCAAAATCAATTATTTTCGGTCTTAATCCTTGGTGTCTAGTTGTTGAATAATTTTCTTTCCTTCGATTCCATGTATTTTTGTTGAAGCTTCTACAATTTGTAGTCATTGTTGGTCTCTGATAGTAGCTTGTTGAAGAGTACTTTAGTGATGCCTTGTTCCATGAATATTGACAAGTATTCCATTTTCTTCCTTCATCATGTTGATATCATCCTTCTTCTCTTCCTTGAAATGTTTCTTGGTAATGAGGGTGTCGATACAGTTTCACATTTGATGGTCTTCCTTCACTCTGCACATGCATTTCATCTATATTCTTTTCAGCGACAACATAATCCTCGATGATATTTTCTTGGTCTTTGATTACTCTATCCTTCGAGATAATGCCATCATATTTGGCATGTATATCCTCTAGATGGAGTTCAACTTCTTCAAG
This sequence comes from Picea engelmannii, assembly GCA_009831015.1. Lineage (NCBI taxonomy): Eukaryota > Viridiplantae > Streptophyta > Pinopsida > Pinales > Pinaceae > Picea > Picea engelmannii. The sequence continues at coordinate 526,513 of ML793949.1, forward strand.
TATCTTCTGTTGACCATATTGAATCTTGTCTTCTTTCTCCTTTTGAATCTACAATGTGATCCCATCTAACAAATTTTGACGTCCTTCTTCAATTTTGTCTTGTATTTCTGATTTTACTTCATCAGTATTTAAGGATTCCTCAACCCTCATGCAAATTTCATCTTCTAGTCTTTTGGTAGATTCTTCATCCAAGATCATTATTTCTTCTTGATTTTCACAATTATTCTTTTCTTCTTTCAATATATTGACCTCATAAACATAATTTTGGGACTTCACCCTTGCATTCATTCATAGTTACGCACATTAAGGCATCCACAACTCACTTTTCTCAAATTATTTCTCCTCCCTACACCCACAAGTGATCCAAGAGGATTAGAAATACTTCAAAGTTCTCAAATATACTTCAAAACACCCTTAAGTACATGTATTGGTCCATGATCGCAATCCCCCAAACTTTTCAAAAGACAACTCTATGAACCTACTAAAATCCTTCAGAAGAGGTTAGGAAATTTCTTTTAGATGAGGTTAGGATTTTAGGGGTAGGGATCCAAAAATAATTCGTTATCATTTTTAATTGGAAATATAGTAGTTGATTGTTTATAGTTATTTAAATCCTTCACCTTAAGTGTTCCTACACCATAAGTGTTATGATCCAAATGCTTACAAATATCATAAAATAATAGAACTACATACAATGTACAGAATGTCAACATGGAGCACAACTCTAATATAGATAAGTTACACAATAACTCCTTAAATAATAGGGGAACCCCCTCCAAATAACCCAATACCATTCCTACTTCACAATTTACCTCTCAATAATGAATACATGATCTCTTATATATATCTATTCACACTTGCACATGAGGCCCCTTTATCACTAGGTCGAACCTATTACATATGTATTTACACATTACATGTACATTTAGGTCCATATATTCCCCCACTTGGGGTCATATCATATACATTTAGCCATATATATGCCCCCCTTGGGTCATAACATAGTACCCTCCTTCAAAACGCTTTTTCCTCAAATGTTTTCATTTAAAGACTTCACATGTGATGAAACCAAGTAATATGATTTTCTTATGTTCTTTCTTTCTTCATTCCATTGTTTCCAATCTATCCATCCAAAATCAATTATTTTTGGTCTTAATTCTTGGTGTCTAGTTCTTAAATAATTTTCTTTCCTTTGATTCCATGTATTTTTGTTGAAGCTTCTACAATTTGTAGTCATTCCTGGTCTTTGATAATAGCTTGTTGAAGAGTAGTTTGGTGATACCTTGTTCCATGAATATTGACAAGTATTACATCTTCTTCCTTCATAATGTTGATATCGTCCTTCTTGTCTTCCTTGAAATGTTTCTTGGTAATGAGGGTGTCGATACGGTTTCACATTTGATGTTCTTCATTCACTCTGCACATGCATTTCATCTATCTTCTTTTCAGCGACAACATAATCCTCGATCATCTTTGCTTGGTCTTTGATTGTTCTATCCTTTGAGATAATACCATCATATTTGGCATGTATATCCTCTAGATGGAGTTCAACTTCTTCAAGTATCTTCTATTGACCATCTTGAATCTTGTCTTCTTTCTCCTTTTGAAGCTACAATGTGATCCCATATAACAAATTTTGACGTCCTTCTTCAATTCTGCCTTGTATTTCTGATTTTACCTCATCTGTTTTTAAGGATTCCTCAACCTTCATGCAATTTTCATCTTCCAGTCTTTTGGTAGATTCTTGATCCAAGATCCTTCTTTATTCTTGATTTTCACAATTATTCTTTTCTTCTTTTAATATATTGACCTCATCCAATAGTTTTTTATTATGGTTTCGTAATCTACATATCTCTTCATCTTTATTTTTCAAATCTTCCCTTGACTCATCATGTTCCCGCTTTGATTTACTATTATTTTCTTGCTTTAATTTCTTAACCTACTTAATGAATGATTCATTAGGAGATCGTATCTTAGATATATCCTCACCCTTGTTCTTAATATCTTCCTCCACTTCTTTTAATTCAACTTCCTCCATTTTTGTATCCTTAATCCATTTATTTGAGAAGAGTTTTTCAAATTATTCCCATGTGCAGTGCCATCTAGTATTTTGATCAACACTCATCCACCACTTCCAAGCTTCATAAAAAAAATAATGTATTTCCTTCAAATTAGTCAAATTATTTTCTTTTACCAACCTCAACCATTCCATAGGATTGATTTCACTTTGATATTCATCTCCTGTAAATTTAGGTATTTCCATTGATTCTTAATTTAGGTCTAATCCCAACCCTCAAATCAAAACATCAATATATTAAGGATAAATATCACAAATAGTTAATACTTGTTCCAATATGCTCTTCTATGTGTTGTCTTTCCAATGTATTTTGAATCAACTCAATTGGACATTCTAATCAAAAGTTATGATGGTTTTAAGTGAGCATACCTTTGAAACCCTGATTTGGAGTTGTCCTCCTGGGCGACCTTACTTATGATGTATCTTGCAATTTTGTCCCTTCTCAGTCTAAAATTGTGACCTATAGTACTCTTAAATTTCTTCTCTGCAATTCCATAGGTCTGACCAAAATTGGATGTGCCAATTAGAAGTTATGTTAAATTCCCCACAATAGCATAATATCTGATATTTGATTCTAAAACTTGCACCATAAATACTATAGTCTATCCACTATCCAATGCAACTTGTCTCACTTAATTTGGATACTCACTGAAGAAGATATCGTTATTTTACCTGGAACACCTATTTGAGACTAGTTAATATGACTAGTGAGATACTCTATCTTACACAGGGTGTATCTACAAACGTAGGATCACCCAGAAGCTAAATTTTTTATCACAACTACCTTTCTAATTTATATGAATAGAATCCATGTTTCACGGTTTGAAACATCACAGAAAACATTTTATAGAAAAAAATCCTCGATGACTAAATTCAGGATGAGTCCAAAACCCTATATTGCACAGGCTATATCTCTGAAAGTATAAGGCCTCAAGAGATGAAATTTGAACCCCACGTACCTTGATCCGTCTACTAAATATCCTCCAAGGGGTTCCTTTTGAAACTTTGTAGAAAAAAAAGGTATAGCAAAAATTCCAAGGTGTATCATATGCAACAGCGAGACCCCGATACCTTGAGCTCTGATACCAAATGTTATGATACAAATGCTCAAAATATCATAAAATAATAGAAGGAAACACCATGCACATAATGTCAACGTGGATCACAACTCAAATATAGATAAGTTACACAATAACTCTTTAAATAATATGGGAACCCCCTCCAAATAAACAAATACCTTTCATACTTCACAATTTACCTCTCAATAATGAATACATGATCTCTTATATATAGCTATTCGAACTTGCACATGAGGCCCATTTATCACTAGGAAGGCCCTATTACATATGTATTTACACATTACATGTACATTTAGGCCCATATATTTACACATTACATGTACATTTAAGCCCATATTTACACATTACTCTTGGATTTTAAGTCAACCACAAACAATCAAGAAAAAGATTACGCCCTTATTCAAGGACTTGTGTTACCTAAGTCCCATAGTATATGTAAGCTTTCTATCCTAGGTGATTCAAAAAACGTTATAAATTAGTTGATATGGGGATCACTCCCACTGGATATGAAAAAAATAGATCCATCTTCTATAGAATTTACAAAGAGATAAAAGCTTCCAAAAGACAAACTTCTTTCAAAATTTTCAGAATCAACAATCAACAATAGTCAGGTAGACAAACAAGCTATCATGACCATTACAAGGTTTGGGAGTCATTTGTGTCAATGGGATCTCCAATTGACACTGATTCTCATGATCAACTCTCCTTTGGATAAAATTCATGTGTTTAGGACTTCACGTGATATATGTCTCCTTTCGAGGACACACACTATCTTTATCATTTCCAACCCACTCCTTAAATCCCTCTCGCCTCATCACTCACTTCATTCTTTTCGATTTAATGGGAGTTTGTGTGTGCTCCTCCCATCAAACATGGTGTGATCCCTTCATACTGATAGTTATGAATGGAAGTGGGCACATATTGATGTGTGTTGAGCTACCTCTTCATAAACCACTCATGTTTAGTCCCTCCATCATGGATTTGTGTCTTCACTTGAGGTATCCTCATTCTCAGGTTCTTGGGGCCTTTTTTTTTGCTTGGTTCCAGCCTTCCATCATTTTCCCTAAGCACCCATGCCATCACAACCTTAATGACTTGGAGAGGGTCAGTGAAACAAAAGGCCCCTTCCTCTGAGCTTGAGATTGAATTGGAGGAGCTTCATATCTAGTTTCAATATTTGCAGGTCCAGATGAAGTGCCTCTTGGAACAATCTCTCTCCATGTTGGAATTCACACCACAGTAGCACCAGTCCACTCAACAACTAGAAGATGAATGCTTCACCCTTTGGCATCAAGTTGCAGACCTCCATGAGATAACAGTGGATGGATAAATTCCCATGTCCACCACATAAGAGTGAGTCAGATAATCATCTCCAAGTCCTCCACCTCCACTTTCAGATTTAAATTTGCAATCATCAGATCCATCCCACAACAGCTCAGGTATGAAGGACCATATCTAGATCTCCTAAATAACTGTACTATTTTTGTCTCTTCATCCTAGGTGTCCTCAGTATTTGCTCGCTCAATTTTTTTGGAACAAAATACTTAATGAACCTACCAAGTTAGTTTTTGTTTTCGGAAGAGAGCCCTTATGGAACCTGCTTCTAGATCTTATGTATCCTTATGCCGTTTTTTATAATAAATAAAAATCTCCCAATTTTTGTGAAAATATATATATATACTTAACTTTCAAACAAAAACTTACCCAATTTTTAAATATATATTTTTTACTACTATATTTTAATATAATTATGTGACCTTCAGTTTAATGGAAATATGAATTGATTTTATTACACCATTTTTAGATTTAGATTTTATATTATTATTATATTTTAATATAATTATGTGACCTTGAATTTGAATTTAATGAAAATATGAGTTGATTTTAAGAAATTTTATTATAATTAATGTTATATAAAATATTCAATTATTTTTATATATTTAAATTTAATTATAAATTTTTAAGGTTAAGAAGTAAATTTAAGTGGTTGGTCTAATGGTGAATATCATAATTATAATTCTATTGATTTTCTTCACAAACAATTTTTTTAAAAGTGTTAAATAAATAATAAATTTATATTTATGATTTTAGTTATAAAAACAAAAAAAATATAAATACATAACAATTTTATAATTTCTAATTTTAATTTTTAATATACAAAATTTAATAATAAAAAAATTAAATTAAATAAGCTAAAATTTAAAGAATATTGAAAAATTAT